>JAYJMB010057833.1:0-18049 GCA_036873735.1 Pouteria campechiana | reverse complement strand
TCGTACAAGTAGGACAGGACAGCCACGTGCGCGAGATGCCTAGCCAAAAAAAGGCATCGTCGGCGTGCTGAAAGATGAAAGATGGACGGACCGTGTCAGTCTTCCACTGCTACAAATTGTCTTTGTATGGCAAAGTGGGACCCACCATATATGGGGTTTTATCAACCGAGAAATTGTCTATATATAATTCGCTGTATTCCTAATAAAAATCATTCAAATTGGATATTTATTTAACTACGCCAAATAAAAATTATGAAAATTAAATCATAGCTATAAAATCATCATACTGTCGATTTTCATACAAATCATTGTCGATCTTATATAATAAAATAAGACTTGAGAATCTTTTTCCACTCTTTTCTTTCCTAAAGCAAGCTTGCCTATTTTGTTTATACTCATTTCCCCTTATCACACCTCATTATTTAGTCTCGTCTCCTTTTTTAACTTTTTCATGCTCATTTTTTCCTTTCACCTCATTTCTCAATTCCCTGGCAGATCCTAGGTGGCATATGATCGCAATTGCATTCATGGCCGAAAACATAACTTGATGAGAAAATTTTAATAATGAAAACTTCCTCTTCCATATATATATATATATATATATTTTGCATTGACTTCCCAATGTTTGATTTAAATAAATTTCTACAGAAAAAGGAAATTTTTATTTAAATTATTTTTTACTATTGAAAGACCCAACAATATAATATTGATCCCAGCTGTTCCTGTATGCGGGCAGCCGAAATGGATTGCGGGAGCTAATCATCAATAAGAACTGTCCGCTTGGCTCACATGGATTTAACACTAAAATCACCCAAAATGATTGCTCATTCGGTCCTCGCGGACGGCAGTCTGAACTCTCTCTAATACTGAAGAGGCTGTTGGAATCCCCCACAGGGCGGGCAACCCGGCTTGCTAGTACATGGCATACTAACTGCAGATTCCTACCCATTGCATTAAGTCTACATATTAAAAGTGGATTGCAGATGGCATTCCCCAATCACTGTACATCCAATTTAGTGAATGCAAAATAGCAAGTGGCTGGGTTTTTATCCCAAATTAGTGAGACTGAAAGTTTCCATTAGTTGTTATGCACAGAAAAGCTTGTTTCTTTTTTGGGACTATGAACACCCTAAATATCAACTAAACTAGCTTATACATGCCACTCCACATGCAAACAATGAGAGTTTTGTCTCCTCCCAACTAAAATAATTAATATACAGGCGAGCAAATTAAATGTTACAGGATGCGAAGGCGAGAGCAGACTCTTTTAGCTTGCAGTAGGCATGTCAGTGTCGTCGTCATCCCCTGCAACTGTTTCAAGGGCAATAAGTTCATCGTCCTCTTCTGCTTCTCCTCTATCATTCAAGACCCTTTCATACACGATCTGCAAAAAAGAACAAGAAGCCATTAATTGCCATGCAATATATGAAGGCAATGTGCAGCTGGACCATCAGCAGATCTAATCTAGGCTATCAACCCAGAACCCTCTTTTGGGTGGTGCTGGGAGGACAGATTAATAAAACAATAATTAAAGGCAATCCAACATCCATCCACAAGGATGTCTTTACAGAGGAACTTTGGTGGATCTGAACCATCCAATTGGTCAAAGACCTCTTGCAACAAGCGTCCAGCAAAGAGAAGTTCAGAGTGATTTTCCAGAAAATTCAAATTGAGAGCATGTGATGGCACAGATTATCATTCACCCATGTCCATGTATGCATGCAAAGCAAAGGTTGTGATCAGAAAGCTAGGTTCTTAGAGGAAGCTTGAAAAAAACGCTCATGTCTCATTTTCTGCTCCTACTCAGAATCCAGTCCTGATGCTGCTCAGCATCTCACTTTGTTCATCTGAAATGGGTCGTGATAGGGGGGGAGAAAGTACTTTAATCTCTTTGATCTCTGTCCCAACATTGAGGAGCCTTCGGTACTGATCCTGAGCTTCTGGATGCTGCAGCATGGACCTCACCCTAGCAAGCGCCTTCTCCGACCGTTCTTCTGATTGCTTCCTGCCATCCCTAAGGAAATCATAATCATCCTCTTTAGAGGGCCCAGTCTGCATGCTAGGGCCCTCAATTAGTCTCTCTCGTCGGAACCCACGCAAACCACTTCCTTTACGTCTCCAGCGCAAGATTGCTTTCTCCACAATACCAACAGACCATATTATCTTTCTGTAATGTTTCCTCACCTGGTGCCCCCTAACATGGGCCTTTCATCACAAGAAAATTATCAGATGTCAACATATAAAAATATCTTCAAAAGAGACTATTATGAGCATATCAAATAGATAAGTCCTAGAAAAAAGCTCATGACGTAACGGCACAAAAGAATCAATGCTCATAGTTACAGCAAGTAAATTTTATAGGCATTAATCACTGTGCAGATATATTTCCACTTTCCCCTTAAAATTGCCAGACATTTTGATTTCAAAATTACAAGCAGCAGAAAATCAGAAATCACTAACAAAAGCAACACATATGTGGGGATTGGTTCAGTATTCAAATGGGCGAAGTTTATGCCCAAGCCTATTAGGTTGCACTTGTCAAATGTTCCACATCATAAGCAATTTGCTAATTTAATCTCTGTTTGGAAAGGTGAAAAAAGAAGGAAAACTTTTTCTCTTCCCCTTTGCTTGAAAAGGCATTTTACCTACCTTTTATTCCTATTCGAAAAGGTAAATATTCTCTGCTCCACTATATTTTTTACAGTGAAATTCATCTTTCCCTCGTCAATACTATCTTTTCCAGCCAAAAAAAAAAAAAAAAACCAGCCAAGCCTATCATTTCACAATTATGAGGCTATTTTGTTTTATTTTACTTCTTTCTTTTATAATTATCCATTATTTCTCGGAAATCATTTCCTCTCATTACAAGTGAAAAGTCAGACACCACTACTCCATACGGGCCTTTAGGAACAAAACCAAGAGATCATGAAACAGGAACTGACACTCGAAACCTTAAATATTTCGGCACAGAAGATGCACAATGGCAGTATCAGCAGATCTGTGATGCAAAAAGGAGACTAAAACCATACAGCGTCCAGGGTAAACTTCCAATTGCAGATATTCAGAAACTTAAAAACAGGCTTAAAAACAGGTCAAAAGCAGGAATATACCTGAATCTTGACAATTCGCTGACGGATGATTAAAAATTCTTTTCTTCCCTTCCAACCACGAAATTTATTTTGTATGCGTATTGCAGCGATATGAGAAGGTTCATCACTCTGTCCATTTCTGTTTTTCTTGACAGATATAAGTGAAAGTGCACGCTCACCTGACATTCCAAACTTTTCATCACCATATTCAATTAGCTGTTTTCTGTGGAAGGAATGCACTCTGTAAACTTCATGGATGCGAGCTGCAGCCTGAGAAGCATTACGAACAGCAATTAGGGAGTCCTTCAATGAGAGACGACCTTGCAAATCACCATCACTCGGTTGAGTGGCAGTCCGTTCTGCGATTGTTTCAATAGCTTTAACACCAGCTGTTCCAGGTGCATCGCCATCCCTAGAACTCTCCTTCAGGGTGAGATCTATTAGTTGGTTTGTCAAGGAAGATTCTGCAAGATAACCAGCAATGCCTTTGTGTCCATTGCTGGAAGCTAGATCCCAGGGCGTTCTCCCAGAAGAAAACTTAGGGGTCGGATCTGTTAATGCGCCAGGAGATGCACCGAGAGAAACAAGAACAACAACCGTACGCTCCCTGGAATAATAGAAAAACCAAGAAAAAGTATTCCCACAATCAATGTCAGTAATGCATACATTCAAAAGAGAGTAACTACAGAGCCCTGAAGTTTAGAAACTTGCTGGTTTTTAGAAACAAAGGACTGCAGAAATGTTATCCTAATGGTTCGGTGTTGAGATTATTGATCTTATGGATGCAAATGCAGATGGGGACGCCGCTGCAGAATATCAAAGCCCCTGATCTTTGAACTATCTGCTTAAGGTGCAATTGTTTATGCAGAATTGGAATGAAACTCAAGATGCTTATCAATCACTCTTTCCATGGAAATCTCTAGAAGATTCCAGAAAAGGGTTATGTTTAGAAAATTGCATAAATTGATGACAATCACATTTCAAAAATCTAATGTCAACTATGTGATATCTGGACAAAACTTCACAATCACATAAACGGGAAATGGACAATGATCTCTGCCATTTCCTAAAAACCAATGTGCCTTGAATGTGGACTACTACTGTTAATTCCCTGCCACAGATCAATGATCAAGGCATAGGAACTTCCAATCAGGAAATTAAAGGCATGAATAACCCACATACACAGCTACAATTGCCTTGGATCAGAAAACCAGCAACTGCAATGCATGGAATAGGCAAGGAAAAGCCTGAGATACTTGCAGAAGGAAAAGAAGGACAGAGAAGCGACACAGCAGCTACAGGAAAGGAAGAGATTTGAGATCTTCACCTGCCACAATATGCCGCCCAGTGGAGTGCAGTCCATCCATTCACATCACGAAAGTCAATTTTCACGTCTGCAGCTATTGTGGGTGCAATTGCCCAATCATAGCCAAGGGCAGCGGCTAAATGGAGCACCCCTTGACCTTCCTTATCTAATACATTGGGACCTTTGCCACCTTCGGCAACTTTGTAAAGAAGCCAAGCACGCAACTTTTCTTTCAATACCTTCTGAAGTAATTGCTCTTGTACCATATCAGGGGAGAACTGCACATCTGTAGTAAGCATTACCATCTGGAACCATTCATCATCATTTTCCTCTAGTAAGGAATTGATTTTACTGCTTATATGAGGCTTCTCAGAAATGCTGGCAGACAATTTTGGTTGGTCAATAGTTTCAAGGGACAGTAACTTCCCAAGTCGTATACGAAGAAGAATTTCATTTGTGTCATCAGGGGCATCAAAAATTTCAGTGTCTTGAATGGGGCTAACCCGATATTCAAATTCCCGCACTTCACTACAAGCCAACCTGTTGGAGCAGGTAACATAAAAAGGGACCCTTCCAGCCGCATGCAATGGAGCATGGCAACGGAGAACACCATCTGCCAAAACCTCTGCAGGAACCTCAACTTCTCCAAACATACATGACCATTTGCAATCTTGTGCATCATTTTTGTCCGTCAAGAACTTTCCTGTTATAAGGACCTGTGAAAATGACAATATTGACCATGAACATCGATTTGTCTCCAGTCACAATTATCAAGGTTAGTCTACAGAAAGCAAAGATGGAATACATAAGCATGCTCGTTCCTATAGAGATGCAAATTATAATGGTGAGTTATTAAATAAATGACCAGCATCAGAGTGAGTACCTTAGTTTCCAAGCCTGTGTATGTCCAGCTTGGTGAGAAATCAATGATACTGAAAAGCTGGTCCTGTGAAAGTGAGGGACTGAGCACATATGAATCCAAGTGCACCTGTGGGGGCATGCTAGAATCTTCAACCACATTTCCACTCTCAATGGTGTCCCAGTAGACCTCAGAACTGGATTGTATGCCTGCATCAGCTACTTCTCCAAGTTCTTTGCTCATCCATCGAGAGAAACTATCAAACTTCTTCAAGCCTCCTTCTCCTTCTGCTTGAGAGTTGTCGATTACTGTCTGCCTTGAGGTGAAGTAGTTGATGTTTTCTTCGGAAGGACCATTGTCCACACCTAAATTTGATGTTAGAAGATTACCAGCTTCAGCATGTGCAAAATGCGCTTGGAACTCATCCAGTAGTGGAGAGCTGTTCTCCTGATCAGAGTCTGTTGAGACATCATTACGTTCCTTGTGTTCTCGTGACATGGATCTTGGATCACCAATAGAGTCTGTCTGTGCTTTGTGGTTCATGGACCACGCAGATGGATTTGAAGAATCATCCTCAGCAGCTGTCTGTTTTCAACGTGGAAACAAGAATCCACATGAAATGAGACATACACACTAGTATCATGGAAAATACCAGAACAAAAAAGCACATGATAATTTAAAAATTAAAACCACAGAATTTTGGCATCATGCAGTTTGGTCACACAGAGAAGAATTGCAAAGACAACAGAAATATTAGATCCTTGTTTTAACAAGACTCATTGTAAGTAAAAATTAAAATTGTTATGCTCCAATTGCCAATTTTACCATCAACTCAAGGAAAATTCTCTTTAAACCATACAAACAAGGGTAAGATGGTTAAGGAATGCAGCTTAAATTTCTGTTAGATTCAAATGATTATTATCAGAAACTTTACAACCTACCACTGTGAAACCCTAAAAGAATGTAAAAGAAGCAAAATAAAAGAGGTGGAGGAGGAGGAGGAGAAGGAAGAAGAAAAAGAAAACTGAAACTATTAGCCTTTGATAGTTTCCATGTGTGAAACTATTGAAACAAGAGATCTAATAGAGCAACATAAATTTCTCAAGTTTGTCCACCGAAAATTGGATGCCAAGAAAATTAGAGAGATTCCCAAACCAAAAGAACAAAAAAAAATTATAGAGATAAGAAAAAGTGATATAAGAAAGAGAGACACAGTGAAATATTAAATTCCACGGACTAAAAACCAAAACTTGAGCAATTTCTGAAGGTAGCATTTTTCCAGATTTCATATTATCATCCTCTTAAAATGAGAGAAGGGTTATGCTAAATCAGAATGATCAACAAGAATCAAGATGCTTTTCCAACCACAAAAGTTAGCCTTTTCATGGATAAGGATGTCAAAAATAATTACAACGTTCAGATGATAAACATCAGAGACCAGCAACAATGGGTACCTGCCATTTTGCCTCACTATGTAGACTAGTCAATAACCCCTGCTTGATGCCAAACTCGTCCATTAACAGTTGTCCAAGTATCACATCTTCTTGCTTTGGCAAACCCATCATATTCACATTTTGAGCACCAGAAACAGTTGGTCGATAAGGTGCACTATGAAGTCCCATTGTACAATGTTCCAAAACCTCTTCCCATGGAGCTGCTTCAATGGGCTTCCTCATGTCATTTAAAGTTAGCCCAAATCCTGCACCGCTGATTCCTCCATTTGCATCATCTTGAGCAACAGAAACAAAATTTGATCCAGGAATGTTTGATTGCTTTCCTAGATAATCATCTGTCATATTTTCCCAGTAAGTATGCCATGGAAAAAGATCTACAAATAATTTGCAATTCAAATTCAGTAGAAAGAAAGAAGAAGACAGGTGTAGCTTACTTGGGTTACTTGGATATGGAACAGGGAAGTAAGAGTTTAAAAGACCAGCTTCCATCTGATTCATTGAAGGCCTATCCTCAGAATGTTGTAAATCAAGACCAGAGCGAAATCTGGAAATGACTTGCTGGTTATCTGCAGCATCAGATTTCACATTCATTGTATCAAGAGATGGCTTCAGAGGGTTATCTAGAGATTCTCTATATAATCAAGATACATATCATTCTTGCATAATCAATTCTCAGGATCTGAGCTTCGTGAATTACATTAATGTGCGATTGAAGGAATTTAAAGGAAGCCAAATTTACCACATTCTGTATCATCATATTCTGATGTCGGTCCACTGTTCAGGCTTGATGTATCATTTGTTTGGGAAGGTATTTGATTATGATTTGCAAGAAAATTAGAACTAATAGAACTGCTTGTCTGCGAACTCTGCAAAACTTCTTCAGAATCTCGGGTTCGGGGGAAAATTGCTTTGCTTCCCTAATAACAAGAACTTAACATTCAGATCATATGACCTTTCTGGGGGGAAAGGTAATAAAGCTGCTCAACATCAAAGATAAAACAGGAGGAGAAGTTACGCAAGAATGCAACTGTTTGCAAAGCATTTTTTGGGCATTAGCACTTCATTAGCATGGGGAGAATGCAATCGAAACTAGGAAATTAGATACACAGGCTAAAATTCCAACTGCAATGAGATTAAGAGCAAAATTTCAGTGTGTTTGGTTTGATGTCAAAGAGATGTAAAAGGCGATGAAAAAGTAAAATCGATAAGAGGTGTGTAAAATGGGAGATGATAATATCAGCAACATGAGAAGTGATGTCAGTCATAAAGTAAATAAAGGCAATTCTTTTTATTTAAGAAAGTTTAGGTAATTAGGGGGGGGTAGGGTTGTTATAACTAGTTAAATATCACATCAAAAAAGGTGATGGTAAAAGTGCCTTTTGCACTTTGCTTGCATTCGTAGGGCTTCTGTACCCCTTTTACATGCAAAAAACACTCTTTAGGTTTTTTATTGAGTTCTGATTAGTTTAGGGAACATATGCATTGTGATTTGGAAGGACAAACACAAATGCATGCACAAGCCTAAGATCAGCATTATGCCCCCTGGGGCAATTTCATTGGCAGTAACTTCCTATGCCCTTATACCAATGCATTTGCAGCAATTTCATGCCCCAGTGTGCACTAAAGCCCATATCACAGATGTGGCTCTGGCTGTGTAAGCAACATATCAACAAGATGAGCTTAACTGAAAGAAGGCTTTAAGCTAGATTTGTGGCAAGATTAGGAATGATATAATTAGAAACAAAAGGATTTGAGGAAATCTAAGATTAATAGAGAATAATATGAGAGAAGGTCAACTTTGCTGGTTAGTTCATGTGGAACAGAAGCTAGGAATTACACTGGTTAGGAAAAGCAAGTTTGTTCAAGTTGTAGAATGAAAGAAAGCAAGAGGAAGACCATAAACCATGTAAAGAAAGGATATTGACTGCCCCAGGACATGACTCGAGATAGAAATGCCATAACAGGAATCATATAGCTGACCCAATTAGGTGGGGAATGGCTTATGATAATCATGATGATGACAAAATAAAAACAGGTACAGGAAAAAATGCATGAATCAAGCAGAATGAAATTTGACCTTCACTTCACGATAGTGGACAAGAACAATGTGCATGAGGTCCCTGCAGCAACCACAACAAAAAAGGATAAGAAACATTGCTAGGCATACAGATGAACTAGAGAATAGCATGAGGCAACAAACTTGTTAGATCCCAAAAAGAACTTACAAACACCTGAACAAATGAATGTCTTTTCATACTTACTCTTCCAGCATCCAATAACTGCGTCTCTGAAAATTTTCATTCTCTTCTCCATGAGCATAGTAGCAGTGCAAGACATCAACACTCCCAGCCTAAAATGTTACAAAGATTTTAACGTTCAATAAAAAGAGCTAAAAATGGCTAAGGAAGACTTCTTAAAATCAGTGACAGACAAAACAATCTTGACAAGATAGTAAAGGAACATTCATCAATAACCATTCAGTATGATTTACATCAATCCATTGGGGAAGAAAATTTCTGCAAGACAGCTTCCAGATATTACAAAGAAAAAAAAAATCAAGGAAAACAAACTGCTCCGTCATACTTTGAGCCTCTCATGAGCTTCCTTCACTGTTTTCCCATCTTTCTTTTTCCTCCAGTTGTGGCCATCCTTGCGAAAGTATCTCAATACCTTCCGATCAAAGAGAAAAAGAGACCCACCTAAAAAGGAAAATGGATTTAACACTAGGAATCATTTGCAAAAGAAAATACACATATTACAAAATGAAGGAAATTGATTGGAAATGATTTCTACAAAGATAGGCATTGGTTAATTAATTCAAGTGGGCCTATTTAAAAGACAATAGCAAAGTTGTTGATCAACCAAAATCAAATTTTAGCTGGTTCAATCTCATGTCCTCAATTTTTCATATTCCATACTCTAGACATACCAACAAAGGGAATCAAGAAAAGTCTGCAAAAAAAATTTGATGCCAGAAAAGGAAAGTAGAATATAGATGCCAAAAAGTTTGAGAGTCTAATTTCCTGTGCACATCATTGTGTCATGAACAAGACTAATTTCATGATTCACAAAAATTTGTATAATAAACAGCATTAAGAGCTCCTAGGTGGAAATCAACATATGATCAAGTTTTTCCACATCAAGAGTCCAAGGTTATCACTAATCAAATTGGATATAGTCCATCCTTGATCTACAAAACTAGTGTCATTATCCACGACATATTTTGTGATTTTCCACAGTGCTACCACATTTAATTTTGTCAGCTAAATAGCAGTTATAATCTATACTGCTTTATAAGGTGGGTCTTCTCATCATCATTACCCACCATTTTGAAATAACCAAAAACGCCCTTTATAGAACTCTAGTTATATATCTTGTGAACTATTTTCAGAGACACAATATATGATCCAAGCTGTCCAAAAGAAGCAAGTCCCAATGTTCTGAAAATCGAATCAGATCACAAAGTAGTAAGAGGCTCCAAATTTTGAACTATTAAATCATCAGATTTACATCATTTACAACTCAAATGCTGAAGAAAATTTGAATAAATAAGAAATAATTTTTAAAAAGTAACTTGCTAAATGTTCACTAATTTGTCATAGTGCATGATCAATAATATCCATAATTCATAAGTTTTATACAAAATTCATTTAACAATTATCAAACACCATCCAACCACCATTAATAAGGCAATGTCCAGTATTTTCATAATCATTATTGCACTGTTATTAGTAACAGAGGTTGAATTGATTCTGCTGCTAATCATTTCCTAAATCATAAAATTTTTTATAAGTTGTAGAAATCATAAATTGCGAGTTGAGAAAACATGTCAACTTTACTCATCAATATGCATTATAGACATCACATATGATAACATGCTTACTGAGCACTTATTCCCAAACCATACAGCACTATGGAGTGGGGGAATATGGGATGTGTTTGTATTTGTGCATATATATTTTCTTTCCCCATGCTAAAATCTTTAAAGAGGTGTTCTCAGAACTATACTCATTTCAAAATGAGGTTGCCATTTGAATAACTGTTTTCTAAGTAAAAAATCATGAAGTGCAAGTTCCAAAGTGGATCTCAAAAGATAAAATTTTGAAGCATTTTATTTTTTAGATAAATATAAATCAGTGTGTAAGGTAAAGATCATATAAAAAAATCCCTGACAAACACAACTCTAATGCAATGTCAAAGGAAAGAAAACGATGGAATTTTGGAAACATTTTAATAATCATGATCTCTATTGCATGTGCTAGACATCATCCATGAGAAAAACTTGAAGATCTGTCAGTGGCATGAAAATTTGAGATAAAATGCCTATAATAAGTGACTGAAGAGAGAAACTGGAATGAATAGAGAAATGGCCTTATTTAAAAGATTCTCGAATAAACCGATTCACAAAGAGCAATCGAAATTTAAATTAAAAAAATGATTGTGTATTTGAACCATAAATTGTAGGTTTCAAACTACTGAATTGTGAAATTCATCCAAAAAGGGATTTAGAAGTGAGATTCAAATTATTTTTTCCAAAAATTCAATCAAAATGGCAAATCATGAATATAAGATTTTGACAGCCATGTATCAAATGAATCATTTTTCAGTAGACAAAAATGATGCTCAATATACATGCTAACTAAATTAAGAAAAAAAAATTCATAATGAGGGATACGATCAACCACTTGACCTCAATTTCTGACCATAGATATATAATAAGAAAAGGATGCACTAAGGGAACATAAGAAATAACCAAAAAAACAAGAATCACCCCAGGGAGTAAAGATGATGCAAATGTTTATAAATAACTAGAAAAATTTGATTTTCTGAAGTTCTGATGCATGGCAAAAAGTCACGTGCATGAAGCTGTTCAGAGCCCTTGCATTAAAAAGAAAAACAAATAATCAATAAGGGAATATGCATGAATATTTTTGCCAACTAGATTCTGACTCATAAAATTAGTTGTGCAAGGTAATTGATCTCTCTCTTGATCCATGATGAAGCCAATGAGTTTATCTTCTGTAAGCATTTAACCTTTGTTGAATAAAAACCAGAAGCAAATACAAACCCAAAGTGTATCAAGTATTTACAATTAGTACAAATTCAAAAGATCCAACAACTTCAGTGATACATTGAAATATTCAGCCGAGTTAAAACTGTTAAGCTTTAGGTCTCTCATGAAGCTCGTATGACAAGAATGGCATGGAATCTTACAGAAATAAGCTATCTAGCCAGTAAAGGACAAACATAAGCCCATGCATTGTCATACTTCATTGATGTAGTATTATTTCTCCAAAAGAAGCTCATAACAGAAAAACATAAGCAGAATATAAAAACAGAATGTTTGACATAATACAGAAACAATAGGTCATACTAGGTGGCTTATTTGGAGGCTCCGGAGCAATGTGGAACTTCTGATAGTTCCGCAGAATTTCACATATTTCTGGAGGGCGCAGCCAACGATGCTGTGCTTCTTGAAGTATCTGTTCAATATCTGCAGATCTTAGAGATAATCGGATCAGTCTAAAAAGGGGGAAAGAAACTGATTTATACAGTGAAAACTGAAAGAAGATCCAGATCAATTAGAAGGACAGGTTTAAGAATATTATTTCTCCTAGCTGTCAGGAAATCAATTCTTAGTTTCTTACAGTATTGAATGACTCATGATTGTTAAAAACAAATCTCACTTCGGGGGGGCAGGCGCGGGGAACGGAATTAATTACTTTTTCAAACATTTACATGCAGTAAACATGCCTATACATAAATATGCCTGCCGCTCTTTGCATGTGGGGAGGTAGAATCCCATCTTTGTGAATGCATTGCCTATGTCCCATGTATATTTGAGAACGCTATTGCTGCCACCTTCATGAAGACATTAGCAGCAATTTGATTTCTTTCCATGAAGGAGCACCATCCATGTTACAGCGCTGAGGTTATGTAGACTTCATGAAGACATGGAGGACTGGGCACAGTTAAAAAGACTCCTGGGGTCACATTGTCTAGTAGCTGAATTAACAAATCTGGTAAGTTGGGGCACCCGTAACTCCTGCTTCCTAAAAATCAAAGTTAGAGAGAACCACCTAAATATTATATAATTATTAATTAAGTTGCACCAAACTGAAACCAAGTTTGTTCAGTCCCACTTAGCCATAGTGAGTAACTAATTCAAAATTCTGCTCTTTCTCCTCGACCTTAAGCCCAAACAAAAACTTAGCGCAGTGATACTAAGAAGCAAAAGAAGCAGTGCTAGACCTTAACCTACGCTTAACAGCACCTTGATTTTGTAATGTGAGCGAAATTTAGATCCAAACGGGCCCAAAATAACTTCAAAACGGAATCATCTAATCAATACGAATGTAGCATAAGACCCCCGACAGTCACTTGACAGCATTCGAGCCCAACTCAGAGCAGCTCACAAGTAAGCCTCGCTGCATGTTGCAGTTAAAACAAATGTTGGATCGAACATCTCGTGGATCCAGTGGTTGGCCTGGGAAAGTAGAGAGAATGATCAATAGGATCGGATTGATCATTTAATCGAAGCGATTTTCAGACAGCCGTAAGCTCATGTAAGGCCCACCGAGAAGATACGAAAATCAGTACCTTGCGGTCAAACTCGTCAAAACTAAACGAGGAGTTCAATTTCGACGGACAACTGATCCAAAAAAGCGCACAGCAGAACAGCTCAAACTTCAATTAAGGAAAGAGAATGAATTCTCACCCAATTGAGTCCCCAAAACATAGCGCCTCACTTCCGCCATAAGACAGCTTCCGGAACAAAAATCCTCAACTTGATCTTCGACCCTAAAGAAATAATATCAGAAATCGATTTCGAAAACCCTAGTCTCATTCACAGAGCCAAGACCTGAGATCTAGAAACTGCAGAAACCCGGCCAATCAGATCAATATCCCAGCAAAATGGAAGAAGAGCTCGCAATCTTCGAAAGAAATCGAGTTCAAATGGAAATTCGGAAGATTTGGATGGAGATTTTGCAAGAAGAGTAGCGAAATGCAAGAGACGAGAAGAAGCCGCCTTTATGGAATGCTTTACGGAGATTGGCGAGAGGGGGAGAGATTTTAATACGCTCCCGGAATATAAAAATGCATACACACGCACCACAGCGTTGTGAGACTCCAGCCAGCGACTAGCCAAAGTCTGTTTTTGGTACTAGACGGATCATGTTCCCAGAATTACATCACATTCATACCTTTTATATTATATATATATATATATATATTCATTTCTTACTCTCAAATTTTTGGATCGCTCAATCTTTTTCCAGGTAGAGTTAGTCACGCATCAACTGATCTGATAAGAAAAAAATGTATATATCACTGTTGTCATTATTTATAATAGATATACGTGACAACCATTTTTTGTCAAAATTTAAAAGCATTTTATCTCTGTTTTTTATCCATTTCCAAGTAGGTTTACATTTATCGGACAAGAGATATTGTCAATTATAAATCGAATAAAATTAAATAGATATATTTTAAGAGTATAAAAAGGCATTAAATTAAATAAAGGGTAGTTAGACGAGAGCTTTTATATCACCTTTTACTCAAACTAAATATAATTTTCTTCTCGGGTCGGGAGTAGAACGTAAGAAATACCGTAGAGTCTGAGGTCATTACCGAAGGAACAGTGGAAGTTAGCGGAGCGGATCCATAAAGGTTGACCGCCGTGCACTAAACCTGCGTCAAGCGAAGTAGGACAATCACTTCGAACTCTGCCAGAACGTACACGGGCACGGTGGAATTATTTCCCAGAAAGACGAAGGCTACGTTTGGCGACGTGTTCTTAGAGTGTGCACCAAAAGGAACGTATTTTGAAGGTAGCTGGGTGAAAATTTCAAAGCACCACAGTGCACCATAGTTGAAATAGTGTGTTTTTATAGGCTTTTTGTATTAATACAATATTACTCATTTTCTTTTCTTTTAAAAATTAATATCACAAGTATATAAAATTATATTTAAATATTTAGATATGATATAAATATTATCATCCATCAAAGTTTCAATTATTTTTAACCAATAAATTTTTTACTTAAATATATTATTATTATTATTTAAATTATAAAAGTAATTTTTATTTTTTACAATTCTTTTTATTTTATTTTTTTATATGATAATTAATTTTTAATATGAGCAACCTGCATAATATCATTTATTTTTTTATTTTTTTATATTTATTTTTAACTACTAAGCAATAAATCTCATATATATATCCAAAGAAATATTTTATATGTTTAAATTATTTAAAAAATATAGTAGGAATCACTTATCTCCACAAAATAAGATTATATCTATTTAGCATATAACTTAAATTCTATGCAAAAATTTTATCGTATATTAGATTTTTATATGCATATAATTTTATCATATATGTATATTAATATTAAAAATATTAAGTATTTTCTTTTTCTAAGCTAATAATATATATTAAAAAAAATTATTATTATCATTTATTTTAAATCTTAAAATTTAATCTGGATATTATATTATTTATATAATTCTTTTAAATATAATCAGTGATAGAGTTAAAGCATGATTTTTTTTATCATTTTTCGTCATTTACGTTATAGAAATACTCTTATCATATTATGCTCAAACAAATATATAATATCGAAGGTACTTTTACTTTAAATATTTGTTACTAAAGTTTTATTACAAAAATACTTTTTAAAAAAGTACTTGTGGGCCAAACGGAGCCGAAAAAAACTAATTCACCAAATTCATCAATAAATTTTTACGGCACTGAAGTAAAACATAAACCACGATTCCATAACAGATGACTCTTCGATTATCTCATATTGATCTTGTTTTGTCGCGCGACTAAAGCGACGAAGACAAATCGGACGACTGGTTTGCTTAATTGCGTCACGTGTCTGATATTCACAAGCAGGACATCGGTGACCGCTTGTCGCTAATCGTGCTTCGGTGGAGTATCGATATTTTTTTTATCCTTGCTCGCTGCTTCACTGGTGGGATCGCACTTGCATCACAACGCACTCCGGCTGGCGAATCACGAGGTCGCATGAACACTCCCCTGCTCCAACCAGGTTAGCACGAGTGAAGCCCGACGACGAAACAGCCTCTGGCCCACCAAATGATCGAGATCGAACGTGAGATAAAAAATTTACTTCCGCAGCGCATGGATTTATTGTCTTATTTCGTTGTCGGTAGTGATGATGCTAATGAAGTGACTTGGACGTAACTTTCGTCTTTCGTTTTAAGCTTTTTTGGGTCGGCACTTGGACATTTTTGCTAACTATTTACTGCTTGCTTTGAGCATAATATTGCCTGGATCACCCGATGGATGGATGAGATCTCGCGTTGGAGGCCATCCATGAAAGTTTGCACTAGAAACGGAGCGTAGATTGCAGGATGTAAAAATCACTAATATTCCGCCGATCCATACAAAAGAAATTTGCCTTGGCCTGCGTATTGATTGGGTAAGCTCAACGTGCGCTTGAATTCTGCGGGAAGAGCGAGCTATATATTTATATATTTTGGGTACATCTAATTTTTTTCTATTATTTGTTTGTTTCCGTATGTTCAATCATCGATCTACTTTATTTCACATCACTATATTCTCTTTTCCCATGTTCATCGTGATGTTTTATATTTTGAATAATATATTTACTGTATTCATCGCAATGTTTTTGTATTTCATAAAATATATTATATTTTACACTGTACATTCAAATGCAGCATTTTTTATTTTAAACCAAACTATCCTTAATTATTATTATTACTAGCTGTGTGGGATAAGCGTGAGTTTGAACCACTGCTCTGTTGTAGCATCTGTAGTTTCTAGTTTCTACTTTTCACTGCACATCCTCTGTTTTATTACACTCTTCAGGTTGCTCAAACAAAAGTAATATTTATTAAATGATCGTTGGAACTTGGAACCGGTTCCTTATTTTGAGCGATTTGGGTGAATCTAAATGATTCATTTAATAATATTATTAAAATTATTAAAATTAAAAATTTAAAAGAGTCATACATTGTATGAAAATTTTAATATATTTATATCCATCGTAAAACAGTGATTGGTTTAGTGACCTGCCTATTTATCATTTTTTAAAAAATTATTATATTTCCAATTAAATAAACCATAAAAATTAAATTAAATAATTTAAATTTGTCGAAACTATCCAAATAGGGCCTACTTAGAACCAGTTACTCAAAAGATCCTCAAGATCTTTTCAGTAACCGGTTCTAGATTATACATTCATTTATTTTTAATTACCACTTCAGTCAATTTAATCATTTGTCCCTATTTAAATCACATATCTACTCTTATGAATTTCACCGTGATAGAATATACTCCCTACTACACTATACATCTAAATACGCGTAATTTAACCTTGGATATCAGTGGGTCCCACCGTAGATACAGATGGATGTCAGGGGACCCACGAGGAAGGCTCGTAACGCGCCTGCTGAGTGAAACGTGCACCGCGCATTGCCTTTCATGGTGCCATCCGGCTGTTCGAGGAACACGTACTCCCGATAGCGCCTTCCCCATAACAAAAAAACAAAACAGATGCCAATGCCCTGCTGTGCATGACCTAGCACCTTCACGTTGACAATTGTAAAAAAATCCAACCGGAACGTCTAATGAGCCCGGGACGTAGAAGGAAGTCTGTATTTCCAAATTTCAGAATGGAATGTCTCTGCGCTGATCAAAGCAGCTGAAAACACAGTAATTTTTACCTATTGCTTACTCAAGCATTTTAATAAAAAAATATCTCTTTTTAGTAATATTTACTATTTATTTTAGGGATCCGTCGGATAAACGGTTCAGATCACCACGATCTAGGCCTTCGATGAGGGAATCCTGAGCATAGGCGGCAGTAGCTTGCGGATCTTATGATTAACGTAAACGTGCATGGACTCAGGACTCCCCCATCCGAAACCGCGTAGAGCGCGTGGTAACGACTAACGAGGACCGAAAAACGAACGAGAATGAAACGCGGCTCTCGCTCCTTTTGAAGGTGCCACGAGATTTCGAGTTTCAATCCAGCTTCGGTTAATCGGTGCCCTTGGTCAGATTACAACTGGATGCACGCGTATGGTGGACTTCTAGGAAAGTCTCCACTGTCATTGACCATTTCTCCTGGCCTTCGTCAGTCCACGGCATAGACTGCCCACAGATCATTTTCTAATTACCCGTCCACCAACAGGCCACAGAAACGAAAGGTATATCCATTGCCACGTATTTTTAATTCGCTAAAATATATCAACGTACAAATTATCAAAGGTCTATCGTACATATATCTTACATGATAAGTGCATTTTGGCAAAAATCTCCTCCACCTTCGGATGAGTGGTGATA
>JAYJMB010057822.1:0-27172 GCA_036873735.1 Pouteria campechiana | reverse complement strand
ATAAAACAATTGCATAAGAATAACAAATATCTAAGTATAAAAACGTATCTTATGAGTGAATGAAATCCACTCATCAGGCATCGATCCACAACTTTTGCTCCCTCTTTTGTTGAACATTTAAGGCAATATGAAGGGCTTTCCAAGGGCTTCTTGGCTAGTTTTTGGGAGAGTTCTTGCTAGGGTTTTGAGAGGTCCTTTTGTAAGGTTTTTTTTCGAGGATTCTTTGAGAGTTTTGGAAGAAAGAAGATCAACCTAGAAGATCAAAAAAGAAGTTTTTTTACTAGGAGTAGAAATTCGGCTAAACTGGGGAAGACTCTATCTTAATTGTTTCCTTTGTTCCAAGTGATATCAATTCTTGTACTTGTGGATTTGTTTTGGAATTCATTCTGGAATTAAACAATGATGATGATGAGTTTTTATTGGATTAATTTCTATTTCATCATGCCTAGCTAATTTCCCTTTTTCTAGAGGGAAGATGTAGTTTATGTGAATTTCATGGCTTAAGTTGCTTTTTGTTTGTTTTTTTCATTTTCATTTATTCCTTCTTCTTCCTCATGCCCTAGCTTCAAAACCTATCCCTCTAGATGTTGATTTTTGCCCTTCTTTGCTAGAAAATCACCTTGGTTATGCATGGAAGTTAGGATTCATGTCTTTAAACCTAAATTCCTTCATTTTGGATGGTGAAAGGAGGAAGAAAATTTTATTTTGCTGCAAAAGGTGGTAGTTTTGTGAAGTTTGAGGCCGGATTCATGTGCTAGAGAGGGAGCCACTCATTGATTTGAAGGTAAGGCCCTTTGCTTCCATTCAGTTTGATGTTTTTGCCTTGCTAGGGTTTCTACCTGTAATGCCCCACCCTCCTGGGGCTGTTACTCCATTTTACACTATAAATCCACATGATCATACCATGATTTTTCTACCTCTATAGTGGGTTGCTTTGATATTTTTTCTAGTTGACCTAATTTTTACATAAAATTGGACAGAGTCTCCCTTGAAAATAGGGCTGTCCACCTAGGTATAAACATTCATCATATATTATGATACGTTTTTTTCATTATAATTTATAAAAGTAAGAAATTATACACTTCAATATTTCTCTAGTCATCCACACAACATCCTTATAACTCCACAGGCTCCCCCAGGACCATGGTTGCATCATGATGACAATGAATCCACCACACCACCATACAATTTCCATTCCACTAGAGCATACACCTCACATCCAATATTACATCAATATGTCTATAAATCACAATTATACATCATGAGACATAAATTAATTAACATTATAATATACATAAGATGGGAATTTCCCAATCACCATACAAAAAAAAATACAAATTCAACTATTATACTTTCTTACCAATCTTGCTTCTGGACTTCGCCTATCTACTGAAAAAAATAAAACAAGGGTGAGTCTAAACAGACTCCATAAGTAGACTATAAATCATTTATTTAACAAATCACATGTCCAAATTAATTATCCATCCATTAAATATAATCTTTGCATAATTTTATTATCTATTTCTCAATTAATTTTGATTTTAACTAAAATTTGCCAAAAATTATCGGCAACTTGATTTTTCAGCTTTCCACATGCATTTTTCAATTTTTCTTCACCTATAAATCATTGATTATTATATGACCTCATCATCCTCACATTATTTTCCATCCATTTTTGCTATTTGTTATAATAAAATTTAATATTTTCCCAAATTTACACTTTCCGCATTCCACTGCTTTAAATTCATTTACTTTTTCACTTAAATTATTTATTTAACACACTTTGATACATTCCCAACCTCATCATCATGTTTATATTAATAATACACTTAATTCCATAAGTTTTCCATGACAAATTTCTCAAAAATTTAATTATACTCTAATATACTTCATGCCGAACTGGCAAAAATTAACAAAAAAATTAAAACTCACATACCTAAATTTTTTGGGGCCTTAAATTTCAACCCCCTTATAAAAGGTTTCATCCTCAAAACTTCAAATATCAGTCCCCAAGTCACAATATCAGATCATATCTCTAGTTCCCTATACTACATTTCCACTGTGCACTCTAATATTTAAATCAGCCAAAGCATATCCTTTCTAATCCTCATGATCTTAGCTTTAACAAAGATATCATACATCTATAACTTGCATCAATGCAATCAAATCAATATGACATACTCATAATGAATTTTACAACCAATGCCAATACCATGGTATACAATCATATTTAATGAGTCATACATATAGTTAGATTCATTGAATATATATATGCAACTGGCCAGCTCTGAGCCACACACATATAATGCATGATATACCCACATATGTCCCATCCATACATGCTGCCACACTAGCACTCACTATCAAGTGCATTGCTCATACATATTATGGACATTATACAAGCACACCTTAGTTATACCATGCTCATGCCCATTATATCCCATTTGCCAACAAATAGTATCATGCACGGGAGGCTATCAATCTAAGTGGACTTAGCCATTAGTCAATCATATAAAGCCATATCAAGTGGACAATGCCACAGCCAAGTGGAAAATCATAATCATCATCTTTCCAAATTTATTATAGATTTATATAGCAATTCATTCTTTATAACTTATCATTTTCCTCTTCCTATTAATGTATGATTAGTAAATTTCTGTATCTCCTAGTCATGAATGTTGCTAAACTTATGGTGGCAATACTGATACCACCTATGAAATCTAGCCCTCAATATAACATAGGGATGTCAGACTCACTATTCACATCAATTCAGAGACTTAAATATAGCCTTTAACTTTTAATGATACATACTATAGAGGCTCAATCTTATACAGTACATCATGCTTCATCATACATATCATACCTTTTCATATTGTAGTCAATTCTTACATTACCAAACCAATGCCGTCACACAGTTACCCTAGCAGCCGTCACCCCAAGGCTGTCGATCATTTTTCAATTAGTCAAGGTTGGTGACACCCCTGCTAATTTATCCACTAGCTAATACATTAGTCTCATAATATATAATCAACAGGGCCATCCTGGTAAGTACCCAAACCTCAATGCATATATAGAATAAACCTCAGAAGCTTCACCACCTCCCTCCATCAGGCCTCCATCACCCACCATAAGGGCTTCAGCTTCCTTCAGCTGGGGCTTATCCACCTCGAGGTACCATACAAAATATTACCAATCACACATATTCAAGCATATCTATGTTAATCACACAACCATTTCATGTAGACACCACGTTAACACATCACTTTCATGCATCTTTCATGCTAATCACAAGCATCATGTCAATGCACTATCATGCATTACCATCCGAGCATATGTTTTCACAAAACTATGCATACCACACCACATTCTAGGAAATACAATGACCATGTTACTCATGCATATCATATACCTTCACACAATGTATAAACCAAATAACCAATAACAATGATAAAGACACATAAAAATCATCATGTAATCAGGACAATAAAAAAGTACATATAAAACATCATACACTCAAAAAATTTGATACCTATACACATTTCTCACTTACACTCATCACATAACAATAACAATTCCCTTATTCAAAGTATACATTATCACAAAGTTTCCTCCTATCTTAGTTTAACACAACATTTCCACAAAACATATATAGGGGGAAAATATACACTTGTACCTCTTGGTCAATTAATTCAACCAATTATCTATCGATAAGACTCTATAGTTTTGTCATTTCTCATATTCATTATCTGTGCCACCCAAGCATTTTTACACTTATGTTGTTATCATCCACATCTCAATGCATACCATTCCTTGAACCAATCATTCTTCAACTCATGTGGGCATGCCATTTTCTAACTCCTCCTATAACCATTGCCATCATGATTCTGCAGCCCATCAAACATACCATACCATAATCCAGCTTTGATACTGCCTGTAACGCCCTGCCCACCGGGGGTCATTACTCCCCTTTACACCATAAATCCACATGATCATACCATGATTTTTCCACCTCTAGGGTGAGTTGCTTTGATATTTATTTTTAGTTAACCTAATTTCTATAGAAAACTAGATAGAGTCTCCCTTGAAAATATGACTGTCCACCTTGGTACAAACATTCATTACATATTATGATACATTTTTTTCATTATAATTCATAAAAGTAAGAAATTATACACTCTAATATTTCTTCAATCATCCACACAATATCCTTATAACTCCACGGGCTCCCCCAAGACCACGACTGCATCATGATAACAATGAATCCACCACACCACTATATAATTTCCATTCCACATACAACGTACACCTCACACTCCAATATTACATTGATATATCTATAAATTATAATTATACATCATGAGACATAAATTAATTATAATTAAAATATACATAAGATGGGAATTTTTCAATTACCATACAAAAAAAATAAAAATTCAACTATTGTACTTTCTTACCAATCTTGCTTCTGGACTTGACCTGTCTACTAAAATAAAAAAAATAAGGGTTATTCTAAACAGATTCCATAAGTGGACTACGTGACAATCAATAATTCAACCAAAATCAACAAAATCTCTTCCATCCAAGTAAATAGGGATCCATAAAGTATCCCACACACCAATCCAAATAGATGCGTTTTCAAGAATATAACATTAATTGCACATTCTAAAGTAAATTATACGCTCTAGTATAATCACTTATCCCAAATCACACATATATATAATATATATGCATATATTACAATTTACATTCATGGGATAACTAAGATACCTTAATTCAGACATCCTTATAGTAGAATAACAATAGCAATTATAAGCAGGGAATATCTTCTACCCCCTCACAAACTATACATTAACGTAAAATATTACAACGTTGTATTATATAACAATCAAAGATATACACACATCATAGCTTTTAGGGATTTTTACTAATCCCAATTCTCAGGCATATTCACATTACATGCAATAAGAAATGGGATATTTACAATCCCATCTAAGTCACATACATAACTATCAATCCATATATTCACATATAAGCACATTACCAAGTCACTCAGGAGATAATCACTATTCCCACCCAATAACACAGGCAAACATGCACATCCTACTTACCTCAGAATAATCCACTTCATAATTCACATCTCTTCAAACTTAACTTGTCACCCCCATGCCAGAAAATCCTACACATATCATATGAATCCCATATTTTATTTACATATACATATACATAAACAATTTTTATTAATATAACGAAGCATAATAATCAGATTTTTCAACCTAATGCATCTCATTGCATTTTACAAAATTTCATTTTTGCACTACCATCATCCACACACTCCTCAACCTTCCACACAATCCTCCTTGAGAGGCACACAAATTAGAATACTACCCTTTCACTCTTCAGTGCGTCAGGTCCATCCTAGCACTCCCGGCTAGAAGCCTGCTAGGCCCACTCAGCCATACTGTTGTATCCAGTGGAACCCCATCCTCATTGCCTCACAAGAGTACCAATTCTCTATAAACATGCCTACACAAGCTACTCAGTCCAATCATAGCAATCAAGCCATTCAGGTCAATAGCAATGCCCGGTCGTGCTGGCTGCCCACACAACGGCCCATTAGCCAACTAGGCCACACCTAGCCACATGGCAGACACAAGTTTGCCCCATGGACATCATAAAATACATATATTAGCCATACTGGGCTCTATGCCAACCAAGCACCAAAACTAGAATTTATTGGCACTCCCATGGGCATAAAATACATATACATAAATTTTTTTAAAATATAATTCTTATTTTCTAGTTTATAAATATCCAATTAACCTAAAAATATTTTTGCAAATGAAAAATAATATGAAAAATATTTTACCCCAATTTTAGGTCAAAATACTGTACATTGAGCAATTTAAAATTAAAATAGGAAATTATAAATAAAAAATATTATATGGAATTATACAACTATTTTTCCTCTAAAATTTTTTATGTCACTTAAGAATAATATAATAGAAATCTTGGAAACATTTCAACCTAAAATAAGTCAAAGTGAGAAGATTAAAAATAAAATAAATTTTTAAAAAGAGTGGATGCTATCAACATCTCATTTTCAGGGTATTTAATGTTCAGATTTGTTTGAGGGGTCAAACGGTGGAATTTGTTCATAAACTTTTATATTATAGTATTATATTTAATATATGTTAACTAAATATTTTTATTTTTTTAAAATAACATCACTAAATTAGTTTTTAAGAAACCTCAAGAGGGGTACTTGGTAAGGCGTTCTGTCGGTGCATTGTTCATCTGAATTTCATCTGATTTTTCCACTTATTTTCAATGTAAATTATACATTATAATTAAATACATTAAACATGATTAAAAAAAGTAAATAAAACGCATTTAAATCATCATATGACATGTCATATTGCATTAATATTCAATGCCCAAAAATCAGAATTTACACTATCCAAATCAAATGAAATTTGAAACACCTACTTACCTCAATTGTCTTGTAATTTCCATTGTCAATTAATCTTGAGACACATCCATAAATCAACCCTTAATCACCTTCCACCATTTTAGCCCTATACAGTAATGAATTTAAATTTAATTCAGCAACTACCCCATTTAATATTCTATTTATTGCACACTAGCTGTCCATTTAGATTCATCATCTAATTGTCATCTGTTTGGCTCTACTAACTGCACTATTAGAGACCTGATTAAGCAATGATTACCCTCCTACAATTAGGCTTAATTACCAAATTTAATTTAAAATAATTTTAGCCCAAATAGCTAAGTGGACAATAGGGAAATCCATTGAGTTCAAATTTTCAGCATGCTATAATCATTTCCATTAAATCTAATCTTTCTCTCAACTTAATTAAACATTAATTATGCTATAATACCATTAATCATAGCCCTTAATCATGCTAAAAAAATTTCAGCAAACCCTAATTTCCTAGGTTTAATCCCATCTATACGATTTAATTTATTAATCACTAAAACAACTCCGAATACATGATCACAAACTTAAATTCATAAAAGTCATACCTGAATTGGCTAATCTTCTTGATGATTCCCACCCAAAATATCTCCCTCTTCAATTTTTGTAGGCTTAGTATACTTTAATTAAGGAGATTTAAGATGTAGTGGGTTGCAAACCTCATTTATAGGCATTCCCTACAATTTCTCCCAACGGAAATAGACTGAAATCCTCACTTAGAAGGCTTCGGATGCTTGGGGAAGGGAAACCCATGTCAAAGAGGTGCTTGGATGTTGGAAGGAGATGGGTATAGCTGATATTTATATTAATTTTTCATTGGTAGTCCATGCCCCACTTAATTCTATACACATGCGTCTATCTTTGATTTTCAAAATCCTGTCTGGTCCTCATTATTCGCACATGTAAATCATTTATTTAATAAATCACACGTCCAAATTAATTATCCATCCATTAAATATAATCTTTGCATAATTTTATTATCTATTTCTAAATTAAATTTGATTTTAACTAAAATTTCCTAAAAATTATTGACAACTTAATTTTTTCAGCTTTCCACATGCAATTTTTGGTTTTTTTACACCTATAAATCATTGATTATTATATTTCCTCATCATCCTCACATTAATATATATTTTACATCCATTTTTGCTATTTTTATATAATAAAATTCAATATTTTTCCAAATTTATACCGTCGACATTCCATTATTTTAAATTCATTTACTTTTTCACTAAATCATTTATTTAACATACTTTGATATATTCCCAACTTCATCATCATGTTTATATTAATAATCCACTCAATTCTATTTGTTTTCCATGACAAATTTCTCAAAAAATTAATTATACTCTAATTACTTCATGCCGAACTGGCAAAAAATAACAAAAAAATTCAAACTCACATATCTGAAATTTTCAGGGCCTTAAACTACCTATTCATGAATAGTGAATTTTAGGAAAAAATGATAGATTTGGTTGTGAAAACCATGGAGAAAATGATTAATTCATGGAAGCCATGCTATAATTGCTTGTATAGCCACATATGATGTGGAGGCTTGAATTGGCCTAGTGACTTGACACCCATGTAGGGTGGAGGCCTGATATCCTGGACATTATGTGACACCTATAGGGTGCAGAGGCTTGGATGGCTTGAGGCTTAGCTATGATGCCAGGATAGCTGATATGACCTGACACCCACCTAGGGTGGTGGCCTAGATGGCCTAGTATTGAAACGCCTAGTTGGTGTGGTGGTCTGGAAGGCTTGGACTGGGTATGGATGTAGAGGTTTAGAGAAAGTAGAAAATGAAAAATAGATTTGTATGAAATTTATAAGATACGAATTTATAATGCATAATGGTAGAAAAATGATAATGATATGTAATCATAGACGCCTCGATAATAAGGCGATATGTTATGAAACCTATCATAGTTATGATATGAGAATGATGTGCCTTAATAGTAAGGTAGATTCTGATAATTTCTTATGAACTATATGGGTAGATACATCCCGGTGTGGTGATGATTTGAGTATGGGTAGATACATTCTTATATAGTGAAGAAAGGTTGTGTATGAGCCTAGATTCAAATTATGCAAAGATGATTAATAATGGGCTTAGATAATTATACCTTGAGTGTAAGGATGTGAAATGGTATATGAGTTGTGTTATAATAGTATATGTGCATCAGGAACATGTACCCTAGATTGATAAGTTGGGAAAATGATTTGTTATGTGTGTTCTGTTTGAATTTGAATATCATGATTATGTAAGATTATAGCATTGGTGAAAAGTTTATTTCGATGATGATTGTAAGGATACAATGTTGTATTAAATTAACAATTAATCATAGAATTGATAAGTGTTTGATTATGTGCATGAGCACCCACTTGAGTATAATACTACAGAAAAATAGAGAAGAAAAATGGTGTGTTAAGATTAAGAAATTGGATTTCTCGATCAATTGTATAGTTTTCTTAACTCATGTGATTTTGGAGATAATATCTCTAGTAAATCTTATGCTAGAGGCAATGGTGGAAAAAGTTGATACAATTGAAACAAAGTAAGTTTTTTAGAATTGACAGGATGTTATTGACAAATTTTGGTAAGGATTTTTTTTTCTTTTCACACTTGCTATGTTTATGGCTAATGACTTGTGTTTTATACGAGTTAACATGATGTTGAATGATAATGCCAATATTAGCTTGATTTTCACTTTAGATAAGGTATCATAAATGGTTAGATTACTTGATTAGAAAGACGTAACTTGCGCGATGTATCTTGTGGATATGAATTCACAAGTCATAAAATAACTTGAATGAATGGAGCTGTAACTTGAAACACTAAGAGGAACCAAATATATTTGTTTGCATTGGTAGATTTAAAGTTTGAGAACAATACTTAAAGTTTTGAGGGTGAAACATTTTGTAAGGAGGGTAGATTGTAACACCTGGGGTGTTAAAATAGGGGAGGTAAAAATTCTTTTTTATTCACTTATGATGATGAATTTAGGTGAAGAAGAGTGCTTGGAAATGAAAAGGTGTGAATGTATATAAAAGGTATCTTAGTTAAATGTAAATGGGGTGGTGCAATTTAAAAGTATATGCAGATGATTCTAGACTTTGATTCCAAGTTATTTAAGTAAATTTTATCATGCATTTTTGCTATTGTAATGTGGGAAAATTATGGAAAAGAAAGCTAGAAGAGATGGTTGAAAGAAGGTTTTAAAAGGAGGAGGAAAATCAACACAAAAAGAGGGTAGCAAGGTGGACGCTACAGCCATGAATCCAATGCCACAGCATTGGATCGAAGTGGAGGCAGGCTTGAGTGTTAGTGGATTTGATGTCGTGGCATCGATCGACGGGATAAAGTTGGTGAACTAACTTTTCATCCCAATCCATTCCATTTGCTTCTCATGCCCAAACCATCATGCCTTGTACCCTGTTTAGCCATTATTGCATCAGATATTTATTGGATAAGGTATATTTAGGCGTGAAACCTCTCAACCATGAATCCAACCCCAAGTTTCAGTTGTTTGGATGATGAAGGAAGGCAAAAAATCTAGTTTCCAACAATTGGAAGGGGCCAATTGGAGATTGCAGCTTGTGTTATCGTTTGAGGAAGATGACTACATAAGAAATCAAAGGTGAGGTCATTTTCCCCAACCAAAATTCATTTTCTACCTTGCTTGTGTTTTGAATAATTCAAGAATAGTGATTTTTATGAAAGAAAATGATAAGGTGTCATTGGGTAAATGATTAATTCATGAATTATATCATTTTGGGGCTTGTATGGGCATAAGAAATCATGATTTATGTTTTTGTAGGGTTTTATGAGTAGTGAAAATTGGGGAATTTCATGTATAATGACATTATGCAATGGTTGGGTTAGATTAGAAGTTTAATTGACCTATTTTTAAGGTTATTTACCTATTAAAATATTATAAGACATGGAACGTCTTGAGATACTTAGTTAGAAAAACGTGATTTAATTAGTGCTTATCACGTGTTTGATGGAATGCTTCCATAAGAGAAGTGATGTAATTGATTCGCTCATATTGTAGCCTAAGATGGGCCATGAAAGAGGTAATAACCCTATATAATTAACTTCCTAGCATACATGATTATAAAAATAATTAACCATCAATTATATGATGAAATGATTAGGCATGGTTGGAATGGTGGTTTTGGTGAAAACCCCAAACATACCCTAAATGGGAATCTCAAATGTAATAGGTGCTAATTCCCAACTGAAGTAAACGTTTGCAACATATAGTTAATTGATAAGATATTTGGCATATTTATGATCTGAATTGAACTATGTGATATGTATAGGGCCAATTGAGAAAAGAATGATAAGCTGTGGAAGGATTTATAGAAGTTGGAGAATGGCGCAAGTATCTTCCTTAAGGTATGTATGGGATATTATTGATTGAATGTACTGAATGGATGGGGATAGCGAATATTCTATGCTTGCTCGAGCATGAATGAATGAATGGGGATAGTGGATATCTCATGAATGGTTGTTTAATATATGTATAGAGGTGTGAATGTTGATATGCATAATGTATGGATGTGTGGACTGATGGGAATAGTGTGTCCTCTGATTCTTTCTCTATGATATAAGGATGAATGGGATAAGGATTATCCTAGGAATGACTATTGTATATTATTAATATAGTATTGTGGGGCTTGAATATCCCCAAATTCTTGTATGATAATTACAAGAATGATTATGTGTATTGATGGAATGGAAGCATTATAGAAGAATGCATTGTTAGATGATGTGATTGTTATATTATATGCCTTAATAGCGTAGAAGGTACATTAAAGACTTGGCCTTCATAGTATACTTGTGTTGTATGTTTGCCTTCTTGGTTATAGCTTATAGTTAGTATGACGCCTGTATGCTATAGTTATAATATGTGTGGTGCCTGAATGGCACAATTATGAAATGAAGTGCCCGCACCAAAGCACTATTATAACCTGAGGTGTTAGAATAGCCTAACCTTATTATGTTAGATTTGTGAGAAATAATATGACAGAATGGTGAAATAGGTGCATTGGATTGATGAGGACTTGAGCCTCATGAGTATGTGATATATATATATATATATAAATAGATACTAATGTTTTGATTATGAACATTTTGTTATTTTACTATTGTTTTCTATTTGGCCTACATAGTGAGTTTGCCCGGACTCACACCATCTTATTCTATTTTTTTTAAGCTTACAGGATAGGTAAAGAATCCCAACTAAGGGTTGGGATGGGTGAGCAAGTCATGAAGATGTGTTCTTGTAGTATGATAAATCAGGATTGTAATTCCATAATGTATTTATCATTGATTGTAGTTAAAAGACATCAATGTTGTATAATGAATGGTATTGGCATGTCATAATGGTTATATAAATGAATTGGTATTATTCCAGTATGGCTACCATCACGGTGCGACTCAGGTTCTGGGTGGCTGTGGGTATGTATTATGGGTAGTGTGTGTGGGTAAGTTGAACTAGTTTAGTGATTTTGGCTTTACTTTAATTATTGAAATTTTAGTTTTATAAATGATTAATGTATGTACAGGCTTAAATCCATATAATTGAGAGTAGACTCTATTAGATTTTTGGCAAAATTTTAGAAATGGGGAAAGTGTAGGCTAACGGGAAAATGCATAGGCCCTAGGAGGGATGTGACATCCCGTCATTGTATAAATTGATAATTGATACAATATGTGAATGCTTTGTTGAATAGGGGAAGCAAATATCCCTTTGTGTTACATTAATTGATATTTATAGTATATGAAAGGATAGAATGATGATTGAGAGGGATAAGGATTGTCCCATGTTTATTCTTGTTGTGGTACATGTGTGAATGGGGAATTAGTGTGGACCTTGTTGTGATAAGTGAATGGTTGTGTATATGTATGGAATGTGAAGCATTCCATGGTTTGTATTAGAACTAGTGGTATGATAGAAATGTTGTGATGTGAAGTACCTAGAAAGCACACTTATGGTTATGATAGTATACGCCTAAAGGGCATAGAGTATTGTAGTGAATTGATGAGGACTTGAGCCTTTTGGATATATATTCATGCTATGACTACTTTAATATCTTGTATTCATGTTCTGGTCTAGAACATGTGACTTTTGAATTATTACTATTTTCTAACCATGTCTACTTACTTAGTTGCCTGTACTAACGCCTAATTATTTTATTTTTTTAGCCGGCAGGTCAAGTAGGATAGGAGGCAAGAAGTGAAGATATTTTTTTTGTGGTATAAGGATTTAGACTGTATTTTTTTAAAATTTAATTGTAAAAATTTTATTCAAAAAGAATCAAAATGATGTATATTATAATGTATTGGCATGTCATAGTAAATGAATTGTGATAGAATGGTATTTGGAATGGTACGATTCTAGTGATATATATTGCCATCATGATTCAATTTGATTTGGGCAGCTGTGAGTGTGGGTAAGTTATGGGGATGTTTTATGGTTTATGTTAGTCTTTTGTATTTATTGAAATTATGATTTTATATGACAAATGTATGTATAGGTTTATATTCTAATATTTTAGGGTAGACTCTACTAGATTTTTGGCCAAATAATTCCTCCAAATGGGAAAATTGTAGGTAAATGGTAAAACGCTTAGGCTCCCGGGGTAGGGTGTGATAGAATGGTATCAGAGCCTAGTAACAGTTTGTCATGAAGTATGATATTCTATAGTTGTTTATGAGTACTTCGGATTGAATGAATTGATATATGTGCTACGATTAGAATGGATTAATATGTTGCTATGACTCAATTGAGTTGTTTTGATAATGTGATAGTTGGATGAGATACTTGGAATATGATGCATAAATTTGAATATTCCCTCGTATTATTAACATTGAATTTTTCTATATGGCTAAGTTACCTTGATTAATGTATGTGATTGATGCATTTTATTGATGAACTTTAGTATACATGGGATGTGCATTTTTGTGTATGTAAAATTGGGGGAAATGTGGTGTTTAGAGGCTGGGTATGGTGATATGTGGTGTGATGAGATATCGGGAGTGTGATAGAAGCCAAAATCCATCGAGATGTTATGATCAGGTCTCTATGACACAGATATGAAGTGGTAGAGGCTAGGTGGTGGAGAAACAACCTTACCACTAATACGCTAGGCATCTACGGGGTGCTCCATGTCGTGGTGGGGGTGTGGTTATTGTTTGATAGACATGCCTTGGTAGTGGTAGAGATGGCCTAGATTGACCTAGATATGATGGGGCTTGGCTTGTGTAGCCTGATTGGCTCGGATATGACTTGACACCTATATATGGTGATGGCTTAGATAGCTTAGGGCTAAGCATGTATTGCTAAGATCGCCTGTTAGACCTGACATCCATATAGGATGAGGCCTAGGATTGGCCTAAGGCTTGGCTGCGATGCCTAGATAGCCTAGTATGACCTGACACCTCAATAGGGTAGAAGCCTAGATGGCCTGGTATTGAGATGCTTAATTGGCGAGATGGTCTGGAGGGCCTAGATTAGATATGATGGCTTAAAATTATTATGTCTTGAATGATATGTTGAGTGTTAAGACTAGATAGCCTAGATTGATAATGATTAGCTCTGAATTATTATGCTTTTAGATTATATTATATTGATGTTACATTTCACAGTCATATACTGATTTTTGCATTGAATTTGTTATGACACTGTAGGGGCCTGAATAAAACCCATGGAAAAAAATAAAATCATGGGGAAGGGGAGGGGCTTCGCTCGCATGCTCTGCCATGTGAGGAGCTCACGCATCAACTTCAAATCCGAAGATGTCGTCCTCACCCAAATGACCCTACCCATCGTCACCCCCGTTGTCGTCTCCGTCTGAGTAATTCAGCAACTTCATCGACCATCGGTGGTGATTAGAAGATGGAGATCTAAGCCGGTCCCGCTTGACAGCGAGAAGGGTAAGGTGGCAGCATCGCCGGCAGCGAGGAAGAAGGCCGCGTCAGCAACCCTGTCCTGTATCTTTCGACAATCGAAGGCAAGGATCTGGCATGGCAAAAGATTATCTAGCAGTAGGATGATGGCAGAGACATTATGGCCGGAGTTGATCAACCATCCGGTGGTCGGACGGCAGTGTCGCAACGGCAATTTGCGGCTAAAACCAATAGTTTTTTTCATGTTTGATCAAATTTTTTGGTGACCAGAGAAGACAATTTGGTGTGGCAAAATCAATACTGGCGTTGGAACGACGACATTGAGTTTTTGATCGGAGCAGATTGACTGTCCGGTGGTCGGACGGTAGCAATGTAGGAAGCAACAATAGTGATCTTCTCCCACCCCGTTGAAAAAAAAAAGAGTCTGTTCGAAAGACGAAAATCAGAGATGGCAACTTCATTGGCCATTGGTAGCCAACAGAAGATGGAGAGCCAAGCAGTCTCGTCGACAATGGAGAAGCTGCGGTGGCAGCGTCGCCGGCAGCGAGGAAGAAGGGCGCATTAGCACCCTGTTCTTTATCTTCCGGAGACTGAAGGCAAGGATCCAGTGCTGCGAATAGTCATTGGAGATCAAGATGTCAGTAGAAACGTTGTGTCCAAAGCTAATTGGCCAACCAATAGTCGGAAAATTCCATCACAGTGGCGATTTGTGGCCAAAACGATGGGTGTTTGAACGTTTTTTTTGAAATTTTTGGCAACTGGAAGGGACGATCGGTTTCAACATCAACCGCTTCAGAGTCAAAAAGTTAATGCCAATTTTTTAACCATCATTGATCACCCGATAGATGGTCAAACATTGACGACAATCCTAGCCTGCATCATCGGTGGAAAAGACGTTGATTCGTCTTCGTCATCCTCTCCAATTTTTTTCTCCTTGCCGGAATGAAGTTGTCAACAGTGAGCTGGTTTGCTAGAGAAGCAACAATCATTGAAGGTGAAGTGGTGGCGACGGTTGCTACAAGACGTCAGTCTGGACAAGCTTCGAGCATCAGTTGCAAGGAAAAAACGTCAACAACAAGGAGATAAGTGACCGGTAGACTATTTTGAAGAAGGCAACGGATGGGTGGAAGATGACTTTGTGTTGGCAAGCCATCCATGCAAGTAGGCCCTCTCATGGATATGTTGTCTACCTAGATGGAACAATCATTGCCCATTAGACATCGTCTCTGCCTGTGCAACTGGAATGAAATGCTTAACTTGCGCAACAAAAGACGATCTTCCACTTGCACAGACTCTTCCACTTGCTGACGTGTTGAGCAGCTGAGGCCTTCAGCTTAACGCATGATGTGCCACACAGTCGGGTAGGCAACTCCACACTATGCTACAAGTAAAGATGAGGATGGCTAGCCTCCTCAGATTGAGGTTTTTTTACACGAGAACCGCCACAGCATGTCCGAGTGGAGCCTTCCGGGCTAGAACTTTGGCTGCGGAGACAAAAATCTTTAATGACATGCGGTGGGGCCTAGGCAGCGTCTCGTCCATTGAAACGCATTGTGAGGAAAATCCTTTGAAAATAAAATTAATTGTTGTTGACGTGCCGAGCAGCTGATGCCTTCAGCTTAAAAAATGACATGCCATGCGGTTGAGCAGGTAACTCCAAGCTGCCTAGCAAGTAAAGATGAAGGCAAAGACCACACAGATGTGATTTACTGAAGACTTTGCTTGTGCGGCCAAGAAGTTTCTAGAGATGGCATTGTTGCCAACGCGCTACACAGATAAGGCAGTCGTTTGGCCGCGCAATGGACATACCGTGCAGATGAGGCAGTCGCTTGGCCGCACAGCTGATGTGGCGTAGAGTCAAAGCTGCGCCTTATCTATGCAACCAACAAATTTGCCAGCATAGCATGCAGGCAAGATGAAGCCGGCGCTGCCAGGACGTGGACACTTAATCCACACTATTCGCTAAAATTAAATTTAGAATTAAGTTGAATGTTAGCTTGATGGTCTAGATTATGGGAGTAATACATCATTCCATCTATCTACATGTAATTGTTGAGATAATCATGACAACCCCGACTGGAACTCTAAGATGGGGTCCACCATTAAAATTGATGCATTGGACATAATGAGGCTGCCAAAGGCATTCCAATATTCTCAAGTGTACTTGGAATTAAAATTCCAAGATAAAAATTACTAATTGAGCAAAATTTTTGAGTATTTTGGTAGAGGGGTATTTCCCAAAATAATGAAAAATGCATGCCAAAAACACTAAAAATTGGGTAGCAAAGGTATATTCAAGACAAAACTCCATTTGATTCCTCTACCAAGTAGAGCAAGTGGGAAGATTACAAATTGCCCCAATAGTGAAATTAGCATGCCCAAAATACCCCCACTAGTGAAGCTAGCATGCCCAAGATACCCCTATGTTGAAGCTAGAATTCCCAAAATACCCCCATTGGTGAAGCTGGGCACATTTTCCAAGAGGTCCCAAAAATGCCCCCATGTTGAAGCTGACATCCCAAGAATGCTCCTATATTGAAGCTGGAATTCCAAATTGCCCAAATGGTGGAGCTAAGCGTATTTTTCAAGAATTCCCAAAATACCCCCACAGGTGAAGCTGGGCACATTTTTAAGGAATGCCCAAAATGCCCTCATGTTGAAGCTAACATCCCAATAATGCCTCTATGTTGAAGCTGAAATTCCTAAACTACCCCAGAGGACCTTAAGCCTATAAATACCCTCACTCTTCTTCAGAAAAGAGGATTTTTGAAGAAGAATTCTCTTGGAGAGAGAGAACTTGGAGAAGGAGCTTGAGGAATCTTCAAGAGGCAGGTGCCTCACTTAACACCGGTGGCCTTGGGCCACTGGTAATTTCTCTAGTGCCTGAGGGTACTCTGCCATTGCCCCACCATGGTACACACATAGGTCCCACCCATGCTGTGATAATGGTGGGTCCTATATGGCCACAATCGGATAATGCTGAATTAAATATTTTAAACACATTAAAACCTATTTAAACCCTGATTAAACTAACTATCCCATAATCAAGAAATTAATGACATTGTCTTAAATTAAATAAGAACTATCATTAGCACTAATCACTGTCATTAGTGTTAATCATGATTAGGCTTAATTAACTTAAAATGTAATTAGGCTTAATTCATGTAACCTAGATCTTCGATCTCTCACAGTATAAATGGCAGAGATCGCCCGTATACAGTTTTCCATGGGATATTGCAAAGCACCAAAGCCTAAGTCTAGGACCGAGTCACTGATCACAACTCACTGAGTCACTAAGTCATGATTCACCAAGTCGAACCTTAGCATATACCAGTCATCAACTCATTCAAAAGCCTAAGTCTAAGACTATGTCACTGAGTTGTGACTCATCGAGTCACTGAGTCTAACCTTAGCATATACCATTCATCCAAACAGTCAAATCCAGTCATTCTGGTCCCACTCTTCCTAAGCTTCGCATGGGTAATTGAGGGAGCCGAGCAAAATCTAGTCATCCTGGTCCCACTTTTCCTAAGCTTCTCATGGATAATTAAGAGAGCCGAGCCAAATCCAGTCATCCTGGTCCCACTTTTCCTAAGCTTCTAATGGGCAATTGAGAGAGCCGAGCCAAATCCAGTCATCTTGGTCCCACTTTTCCTAAGCTTCTCATGGGCAACTGAGAGAGCCAAGCCAAACCCAGTTAACCTAACCCACTTTTCCTTAGCTTCTCATGGGTAATGAGAGAAAGTTGAACCAAACCTAGGTCACCTATTTTCTTCTAATCTCTTTCAGGTCTAAAGACAATAGAGATTACCCGGTCCTAAGTCCTTCTAGGATATGCCAATTGGGTCACAAAGTACCTACTATCTCTATAGTGTCTTACAGTCTAAATGACAGAAATCACCCAGTCTTGATTCCACCTAGGATAAACCAATCAAATCAAAACACCCATTTTCTAAGTTGACCTAGTGTCTAGCAGCCCAGTCTAGAACCATGTCATCCCATCCGCCCATTGAATTGAGGTGATCTCCTAAATATCAAGTCATTGCAATGTGCTCGGCAATCCCAAAGACAGCACACATCTATTTTGAGAGAGTGTGTGTATTTTATTTTTGGATTTCTAAGATGCATTGTACTTTTCCTTTTAATCAAGGGTTTTCTCCATTGTAGAGATGTAATTAGGACCACTTGTAGTTTGGGATGTGAACATACAATTTTTCTAATGTACATAGCAAGTGTAATTAATTGAGGACAATCAATAAAAATGGAAATTATTTGATTCATCCCAAAAATGACAAATATTATAATATTGTTCCATTTTTCATTTCCTCTTTTTTTACTTGTAACAAAAATGGTGAAATCGATTTTGGTAGCCCAAGGAAAAGAGACAAGAAGAAGAGAAAAATGCAACCTATTAGTGTTTGTACCACTTCGGTCGATGGGGACCTGTCACCGACATCACCTAGCCTACCTCTTCAGGGAATCATCACGAGGTCGATGGCTAGATCCATGGTGCCTCCACCAATATTTCACTCTCTATCGGAAGATGCTAGAAGAGAAGATCAAGTGTCTACATCTCCCTACCAATTGATGCACAGACATCAATTTATCTCAATAGTCATGTCCTATATGGCCAAGGGAAATCCAGCTCCCATTTCAATAGAAGAGATAATGTGATAATTAGAACTGCTTAAGATTGAAAATTAGCCATTAAGAGAGGCATGTGCACAACAGAATGCTGGCCAAACCTCCAATCTTGGTCAACCATCCAATGTTGCATGTCCTCTCAACCTTCCCTCCATGGGAACAGTTACACCACCGGGACCGTTTGTCTTTAACCCACCAAGGGGAGATCCCCTAGGACCAGATGCCTCACCCCCTCGCCTCTCTAGTTGCTTCACCTTGGCGACCGCCTAACATTAATGTTCATGCACAACCATTGGTGTGAACGTTCCACAACAACCGTTCAGCGCAAATGTGCATGCATAACCATATCAGATGAACCCAATCCTATGGCACACTTTAATGAGATGATGAATGATTGGATGGTCCAACGGTAAATAAACCTACCTTCTCAAGTGCCAAACATTTATCATCGGTCATACCCACTAGAGATCAAGAACGAGCCCTTCCAACCAGGCTTCCAGATGATAGACTTTCATACATTTGATGGAACAAATGATCCCCGGCATCATCCCACCCTCTTCAATCTCAAGATGGGAAACTATGTTGTCTATCACAATATCTACTTGAGATTATTTGGCTCATCGCTCAAGGAAACAGAATTCTAGTGGTATTCGACACTTCCAATAGGGTTAGTCAAGACCTGGAATGACATGCAAAACCTATTTCTGGCAAGGTTCTTTGTGACTAAAAAAGATATGACATTAGCTGACCTCTCCCTTATGAGGTAAAGGGATGACAAATTAGTAGAGGAATTCATCTCTTGCTGGCAGAAAGAGGCCAGCAAATGTGAGGCAACCTTAATAGAGGAGCAAAGAGTCCACCTATGCTGCAATGGCATTAAGGTTGACCTCGCAATCCTAGTAAATTAGCAAATCACCACTTTTTGAGAGTTGGCCAATGAGGCAAGCCAAAAGGAATGCCTCCTTTTCCTCTCTAGAAAAAGCAAAGCCCGGGATGACAAGCAACAAGAAAATACTTTCCGGTCCAAAAAGAAAGAATATGAAAGAAGAAAATAAAACACCTCTGTCAACACTACTGAGACCAAAACTAGTGCTAATGATAGACAGTCAAAGAAAAGGGAGATTCCAGAGCCAAAATACTAGTACTTTGATGAGGAAGTAGTACCAATCCTATTGTGGCTCATTCAATCAGGCAATATAAGGCTACCAGAACCCCTGTTCCCAGCAGAGGGGGATAAGGTGAACCAGCCCCTATACTGTCATTACCATCGGGGTATCAATCACCTGATGGTTAAATGCAAGGCAGTGAGAAGAATTATTAACCATTGCATGAAGAGTGAAATAATTAAACCAAAGAAGGATGCACAGGTAACATCCAACAATATATCAGTGAAACAAATTATCGATTTAGCAATGCTGGAACAGGAATCCAAGTATCAATTCTTTAAAGCCTTTAGCCAAGAGGTGCAGAAGAAAGTCATGGTTAATGATGAAGGTTGGGATCTTATCTGTCCAAAAGACATCCTAGAAGTCCCATCAGCAAGACGTAAGGGATGAAACTATCAGATCGAACATGCAAAGCAGAAAGAATTGGAAGACATCTGAAGGACTTATTCCCATATCCTAAAAGGATACATTGCTGGCCGTCATGGTTCTAGCCATATATCATTGGGGATTACCTCCAGCTTGAGAGGCTTAAACCCTTCTACAAGAATATGGTGGGAAAAAAGAAGTAAAGAGTCTGCCTTGCTCAAGGGTGTCCAGAGCTCTATTCTTTGGAGCCATCGCCATCGTTTTCTTTAGCTACAGAAGAAGTATGGACGACATTTTGGGATAATTTGCCAGACTTAGAAACTAGGGATTACCAAAGCTCTGATGAGGATAATCCATTTGAATATCTGATATTGGCATCTTATTATCACATTGGCAAAGAAGAGGCCTCCACTAGCTAGCCAAATAAGAAGCGAGAATGCTCTCATAGAAGGAGTGATGCCAAAGAGAGCACCAACGCCAAGGTTTCACCATATTCAATGTCGATGATTCGCTAGTTACACACCTCCTCTGCTATGCTGACGAGTGCTGCAAAGAAAATCCAAATCTCACAAAGATGCATCAAAATTTTTGAAGTTCACTCTCCTTGGAAGTGAAGAAGAACTGGTTCCAAACTCAGGCAGTTCAGGGTGCCAAAGAATGAGTCCCCTTACAAGATATGTTCTTGCTACGCTTCCTCTCCAAAAGAAAGGAAGGAATTAGGAAGTCTCTTATCAACTAGGATCAACATTATGGTAAGAACATGGCTAATTATGTTCACAAATGGAGAGACACTACCTGGAGCGATCCACAATCGCTTGATCGCCCAGAGGCAGAAAAAATCCATCTTTGCCTAGTAAAAAGGGCCGATTTACACCATTGAGTTCCTTCTAACTTCATAGAGGCATTTGATCAAGCTAAAAGGAAGAAAATGAGAGCAATGGATGACCAACAAAAGGAACAAGTATTCATCAAATTGCACATTGCGAGGGTCCTTGAATACTTGCACTACATGAGGGCACCTATTTTAATGGTACTTTCAAAAAATAAAGAAATTTGTTACTTAGGGTGGCCCATTATGAAGTTATTCAAAGAAAGTTGCAAGGCCGCAATTAGACATTTATTCCAGTATCAAGTCCTGGTGCGAATGATATCACAAAACGAGGCATATGTGAACAGAAGCTTCCCATTTTCATTGGTTGGTAATAGCAATGCCCTAAAGTGGATCGCAACATTGCCAACCGAATCATTCAGGTCTTGGGAGGCGTTGTTTGAAACATTCGTACATAGATTCTATGACTACACCTCTCAGTTCTCTAAAGCATAAGTGTGAGGAATTCATCCTCTTGAAGGAGAACGTCTCTATAATTTCGCTTTGAGATGGTGTAATGTTGGCCTTTATTACCCCGTATTGCGAGAAGAAAGACACATTATATGGGAATGCATCATCGCATTGGGAAAGGCCTTTCCATTGCCCAAAGAAATACCTACTTCATTTCCAGGACTGCTCAAGCTACTAAGCCAGAAATCATCAGAACCTATGGAGGTATCTTGCAACATGACCAACATTGTGCCAAATGAAGAGAATGCTCCACAAGAAGCATCTGAGTGACCAGAAACAATGGTCGTATTGCGATCCGGGAAGACCATAATTCAGGATAAAGGAAAGGTACTAATGCAAGAAGAGCCAGTGCTTGGAATTCCTTATTCCCCTGAAGAAAGGGAAGCTCCAGAACTAACAAATAAACCAGATTATGATGTCGTTGCTCTCAGAATCCTGATGAGATAGAGCATATACGATGCACTTCAACTCTCTAAAGATTCTTGGCAGGTGCTCATAAATGCGCTACTAGATGAGTCCGTCAAGGACCAATACCTAGCAAAGGTTACTAATACAGTTGAATGTAACCAAACCATCACTTTCATAGATGATGACTTATTGCTTGGAAATGCAGAGCATAATTGTCCATTATTTGTAAGTGGCAATTTATCAGGAGAGAGGATTAACCACATTATGCTGGATCCAGGATCTGCAGTGAATATTCTCCCACTCAAAGTACTGAAGCGTATCGGGATGTGCCCATCCGTTCTCAAAAGCAGCACTCTAGCAATCCAAGGCTTTGACCAAGAGAGTCAGAGGACTATGGGGATTATCACCTTGGGTCTTGACATTCAAGGATTCCTCATCAATGCACCGACGTCCTACAATCTGTTGCTCAAGAGGCCATGGTTGCATTGATACCAAGTTGTGGCATCCACAGTGCACCAATGCTTTAAGTTCTGCTAGGACGGCATAATGAGGTGCATCTCGGCTGATGTACGACCATTCATGATTTCAAAGGCATTCTTCTTAGAAGCCCAATATTATGAGCTGGCATCGAATGAACTAGAGCAGCTGAAAGAATTGGCCAAGCCAACCATAGACAGAAGGCAGTAACCATTTACTGCTAAAAGATAAGGGTCAACATCACAAAGACCCGCATCACAAGTTTTACCTACATAGGTGGTCCCATCCCCAGTAATTCCGCCACAAATGACTTCACGCTTCAAAATTACGACAGGCATTTCATAAAAAGATAAGTTAAAACTTATGAAAAAGCTAGAAGAGCTCCAAATAGATGATGATGATGAAGAAAAATCATCAGTTCAGCATCCACAACCATTGCAGCACCAGATCACTCTTGCTTCTGCACCAACTCCGCCAATTCAGAATATATTCAACTGGAGGCTAGTTGCAAATTCCTCAACTCCACAATCTTTTGCCTTTCAGGCTGGGATGTCGACACCAAGACCGCTTGGAAGACAACGCAGAGGACAATTGGCCAGGCCATCAATAGGCAGGGGGTAAGCCATACCTCCACCAGTTGGATTTTATGAGAATCAAGTCACCAACTCTTTGCGAGCTTATATGTCGCCACATCCGGCACCAGTCAAAAACACCCGGTTCCAAATCAACACCCCAGGCTCAAAAAGGACAACAACTACTCCAATATTGTCACCTTTAGTGTCAAGCTACTCTTAAGTAGTCTTAAAGCTAATGCAGTCCCTGCATTTTGAGATCAACACCGGGAGCACTAGTCAAGCAAAGCAAGAGAGATTCTCTAATCTTGGCACCAAAAACAGTAAATGGGAGATTGGAGGAGGAAAATTACAATCGATATTAGTCAAATACAGTTAGCCATTGACTCGATTGGCCGACTTAGAAATCATTCAGGGCAAAGAACCTGAACCGTAATCCCAAGCGAAAAGAGAAAGATTAGTATTTAAAGAGATGGGTTTGCCCTATGGACAATGTCGTACTTCTAATATTCTAACCAAGAAATTCTTGTTTGTCAAAAATTTTCAGAAATTCAGCAAGGGATGCAGAAGGATGATCAACCTCCTCGGTATTTATCCTAATGAACCTTATATGTCGATAACCGATCCGCTCACCTTGGTTCCGATCAAAGAAAAATTAAAAGGTCTTCAGTATCCTAGGGATCAGACAGGCCTTGGTGCGGACAATGATATTGATGTAGACTGTGATGAGGAGTACACCTCGGATTGCTCCTATATGAGTATCAGGTCGACTATCGATCCCATTATGTGGGACTGACAGTCAGCTTTTGCTGAGTCTAAGAAGTCAAAAACGTCATCTGCCCCAACAATAATTGCACATTGTTACATGGTTTCCACCTCTCACCATGCATCCATAGGAGAGGAAGATTCTGAATCTGATGACAAAGAATCGCAAACAAACTTGGAGGGACCTAGTGATGCAGATGATAAAAAAGTTGTTGATGACCTATCAATTCCCAAATCAGAGTTGGGAATTGCAAGTGAGACTCATCAGTCTGATCATGAGCCAGACCCCAACCATTTAGGCGGAGAAGATGATGATGACTCCGATTCTTCCTTAGAAGAAATAACCTGTGGCGTAGCTCCATCGGGGTTAGAAGATGGTGGACAACCAACAATCGATGAGCTTGAAGAGTTCAATCTAGGCACGAATGAAGACAAGTAACCTACCTTCATTGCCAAATCTCTACTGGAACAAGAAAAATAATTGCTAATGAGTCTCCTCTAGGAATTCAAAGATGTCTTTGCATGGACATATTCTGAAATGCCTGGCTTAGATCTGGATATTGCCATGCATTCTTTACATATCTCTCCAAGCAAATGGCCAATAAAGCAAGCACCGAGAAAGTTTAGACCTGAATTGGAGCAACAAATCATTAATATGATCAACAAATTGCTAGAAGCCAACTTCATCCAAGAAAACAAGTTCTAGAGATGGCTCTCCAATGTTGTCTCGGTGAAGAAAAAGAATAGGCAAATATGAGTTTGCATTGATTTTTGCAATCTTAAAGAAGCCTGTCCAAAGGATGAGTTCTCACTGCCATATACAGAACTCCTTATCGACAACACATTATTTTATGACACATTCTCGTTCATGGATGGTTATTCTAGTTATAACTAAATTAAGATGGCGCCAGCAGATGAGGCTTCCATTGCATTTCGCACTCCAATGGGTGTCTTTTGCTATAAAGTTATGTTATTTGGATTAAAGAATGCAGGAGCGACTTACCAAAGAGCTATGCAAGTTATTTTTCATGACATGCTTCATAAACATGTTGAATGCTATGTTGATGACTTGGTGGTAAGATCCAACAGCAATGACTAGCACCGTCTAGATCTACGCACCATCTTTGTACTGCTTAAGAAAAATAAGCTGCGCATGAACCCACTCAAATGTGCATTTGGAGTTAGGTCAGGCAAGTTCTTGGGATTTATCGTCTGTCACCTAGGAATCGAGGTAGACCCATAAAAAGTAGAGGCCATCAGGAACATCCCTCCTTCAAGGAACATAGATGACCTAAGGAGCTTGCAAGGAAAGCTATCTTATATTAGAAGATTTGTGACCAGCTTAGTAGGAAGATGTCAGCCATTTCATAGTCTACTAAAGAAGGATATAAACTTTGTTTTGGATGAAGCTCACTAGAAAGCCTTCGATACCATCAAAGAATTACTCTGCAATCCACCAATTTTGGCCGCACCAGCCAAGGGTAAATCGCTCATCTTATGCATCTCCATGATCGAGCAATCGCTGGGAGCATTGCTTGCACAAGAAAATCAAGACGAAAAAGAGCAAGCATTGTATTACCTTAGCCATTGGTTGATTGATGCAAAATGCAATTATTCTTTGATCGAAAGACATACCTTATCTTAGTATTTGTAGCCCAAAAGTTAAGGTATTATTTCCTTGCTCATGAGATCCGATTAATTTTTAAAGCGGATTCACTCAAGTTCTTGATCACTCATCCCATGTTCCCAGGATGGTTGGCCAAGTGGTCATTACTGCTGTTAGAATTTGACATCACTTTTATCTTGTGAAAAGTGGTGAAAGGACAAGTTCTAGCTAACTTCTTGGCAGCTCATCTAATCGATGAAGAGGTCATGGTATAAGAAAACTTGCCAGACGAAGAGGTGTTCATTGCACAAGTCAATACTCCCTGGAAGATGTACTTCGATGGTGCTGCCAAAGTTGTTGTCGTTGGCATTGGAATCGTCTTCATCTCAACCTAAGAAGACATTCTTACATATTCTTTTTACTTAGGAAAGAATTACACCAACAATGAATTGGAGTATGAGGTATTAGTCCTTAGACTTCAAATTGCCCTTAACTTTGGGATCACAAAATTAGACATCTTTGGCAATTTGGAACTAGTGGTCTAACAATTAACCATTGAATACAAAGTTTGCCAGCCCAATTTGCATTGGTATTATGATATTGTGCAAGGGCTATTGGATCAACTTTTTTAAGTTAGCATTGGGCATATTCTGAGGACTGAAAATACCATTGCTGATGCTTTGGCAAATTTGGCAACTGCTCTAGCCATTGCTGGAGGCCAAGTGGTTGTTGTCCAAGTTAAGCAACGAACTGCATTCTTGACTCATATGATGGAGTGATCACTAAGCGAGTAGAATGTGTAGCCTGTATGAAACTAATGGTAGATGATTGGCGAACCCCGTACATCAACTACTTATGATACGGGATTCTCCTAGAGAACTGACAAGAAAGGTTAGCTCTAAGAAAAAGAGCTACTTGATATATGTATTTCAATAATACACTGTATCATCAGGCATTTGATGGACTTTGGCTCCATTGTCTTAACGAGGAGGAGATCCAATATGCACTCATGCAAGCATATTCTAGCGAATGTGGAGGGCATCCGTTTGGTCAAAGATTACACAAATGGATCAAATGCTTGGGAATTACTGGCCTACTATGGTCTCAGACTCATTGCAATTTGCCAAATCATGTCTTATTGTCAGCTTCATGGGGATATCCGGCATATACCACCTTCAAAATTGGTACTCGCAAACATTTCTTGGCCATTTGTATGGTGGGGATTTGATATCATTGGTCCAATCAATCCCCCATCTTCCAAGGGACATGCCATATCCTGGTTTCAACCGATTATTTCTCTAAATGGGTAGAAGTTGACTCATATAAGAGGGTTAAAGCCAAAGAAGTAATCGAATTTATTAAATTCAAGATTTTGTATCGATATGGTAATCCATGCCAAATTATGTCGGACA
>JAYJMB010057811.1:0-22038 GCA_036873735.1 Pouteria campechiana | reverse complement strand
GTATATTGAATTTGTCATATAAATTATAACAGACACGTCCAAGGATACATGGGGAACTTCATGAGTAGAATCCTGGGCAAATGCTAAAATACATCAAAATGATACGTGAGGAAAGAACGAACTCACTGTAATGCGAGAAGCACGTTCTGCCTCCAACTTCTCTTGCTTCCGCTTCTCTATATAAGCATCATATGCAAATGGTTCTGACCAAGCTTGTGCCTGCAACATATTATGCAGGAAATTTTATATTTGACTTCTTTTTTAAATTGCAACCATCTTGAACCGAAAAAGCCGAGGCTTAGCATAAGAAAGCAGCAATACCTTTTTATATAACCGATAATCAATGAAGAAACCATGCATGTAAGCTTTTAGTTTATCAGTGCCAATCAGATGTGTCAAATTTAACCGTTCCATATCCTCTTTTGTTAGAAATTTATAATTGTCATATATAACTGTTTGTGCATTCTCCTCCATTTCTTCCTGCAAACAAAGCACAAGAATGTCATAAAAAGTGAGGTGCCACAACTTCCGAAACAAAAACATAATGATGCAAAAAAAGCTATGCCGAAACAAAAACATAAAGATGCTAGAAAAGCTATACCGTTAAGTTTTCAAGGTATAAGCACCATTTTGGAGCTGGTCCTAGAGCAGGTATGAAGTAGGATGGTATTTGGCTGCAGTCTAAAGCTAACAACATCAACCCACTATGACCAAAGACACAAACATCATTGATGGTTCCTGCTGTTGGTTCTATGCTGGTCATGCCGTCACCCTATAAACAAATTTCACAAAAATTGATTATGGTGGGAACTGCATGTATGGCATAGATAAGAAAAGTTGCTGATCATTCTACAATGTATCATAAAAGGAAACTAATGAAACATTGTAAGTCTTTATAAAATAATGTGCATCTTCCAGAAACTACAACCATTATGATGACAAAGCCTTCCAGAAACTACAACAATTATGATGACAAAGCCTTTCTGTACCAGCCAAACATTTCCAACAAACGCGAAGAAAATCACTAGAGATAATATTCATTCTTAAAAAAACATAAACTGAAAAATGACAGTTGCCACTTGCCTAACCAACCATAAGAATAAAAGTGGCATATGGCCATTTCATATGATTCAACAACAACCACGTTAATAGGGCATACAAAGGAATGAAATTTTAACAGTGATTTGCTAGAACGAAAGTAGAAATTGATTATACCACTGCAGCATGCTGTGCAATCTTATATGGAAATGTAAACATGGTTTGGAAACTAGTAAGTAATCAATCAAACAGATAATAAACAGAAAAGCCATATCCTGGAGAATTCCTTCACTAAGCGTAGGATCAAATCATCTGCCTTCTATCAAGTTTTGACTTTTGAGTGATTCCAGGATTAAGCACGAAACTGCTCTTTCTTGAAATAGGAGCAATTGCCCTAAGAAAATGGATTTGGTGAAAATTCACTCTTCATCCAGGTCTCTGGACCTTCTGGGTGGCCATAGCAATACATGCTATAAGAAGTAATTTCCAGGAGGGTGAAATTGGAAGTAATGTTTTGGTACAGTTCTGCTAATTCTCATAGAATTGCAATTTAGCTCTCATTGTACGCTCCCAGGCAGGGCCACAACTATCAATCAGGTCGAGTTTGGCCCAACCTTAACCCTCATATTTGCCAAACCTTCAATCAAGCTTATTTCTGAAAACCCCAACCAGTACCCATCTAATTCAGTTCATAAATCTGGTTAGAATGACGTTAAGAAATGTATGTGAAAATTATGATGCATGTAAAAGGCAATTTTTGACAAGGTTAAAACTTGTGATTTCTTATTTTTTAACAGTTAACTATTACCAAGTTCAAAATAGTGATGACATAGACATACACCAACAAATAAAATCAATTTTGCCTACGCAAAATAGAGTTCCATCTATAGGTGACAAAGAGATAGGCTGGGATGGGCTTGCCACTAGGCTTATTGGGCTTATGTTCGTATATGTAGCTCAGCTCATCCTGAAACTCCGAATCTAGAGTGCTCACTGTAACATTGGGATAGGACATAGGCCAGCAACTCAAATTCCCAAAAATACTTATTTTCTCAAAAATCCAATCTCAGGTAAAACCACCTCAAAATATCAACCCTTGATATTTGATAAGCCCAAAAAACCTAAGAAAACTATTAGTTGTGAAAGCTAATATTCAACAAAAAAGTATCACAAAACTTGTAGTCACATTGAATATAACCTTAAAAAAATGTCACACAACAAAATAACAATAACAATAATAATAATAACAATAAAAGAACTCAACAATGCTATCATAAGCTATAATTGAAAACTATTTCATTTATAACATTAGGTCAAAAGATAAATATTTACATTAAAAAAAAGAGCATACCCAATACACAAGGTTCTCACCAATGCAAGGTCTAGGGAGGGCAATATGTATGCAGCCACACCTTCATTTCTTCAAAGAGCTTGAAGGTATGACAGCATATATATTGTAAAATATATGTTCTAAAATACAGTCAATAATATTTTAAATTGGGCTGGGCCTAGTTAAAATTAGCAATGCAAGCCTAGCTGAAACTTCGAGCCAAACTTTGATGTTCTTGCTAGGAAGCACATTTGCAATCCCAATTCAGGCCAAATCTGACCATTGGATCAGGGTTTTCTAAATCGTTAAGAAAGTTAAGGTTGAGTTAGGTCAAGGCCTTGGTCAAATTGATTCAAATTTTAACACAACTTGATTTATTAATTATAAATTATATAGCTATTAAGAGAAGTATATGTCCCTGTCCTATGTTATGTTATTTTCAATGCTAGCTGTTTAAAGTTTAGACTAAAAATAAAATCTATTTTCCAAGAATTGCAAAAGCCCCTTGAAAAATGTAAATGCAGAGACAGGAAGATAAACCCTACATACATACTTAAGACATGTATTCACGTCCCTCCATTGATCATACTTCAGACATGCATTCATGTCCCTCCATTGATCATACTTCAGACATGTATTCACACCCCTCCATTGACACTAAAATCTTTCCAACCCAAATTGATTGAATGATTGTACATGTCGGAGCTTCTACCTAAAAATTTTCAAGAAAATTATTCATAAAACCAAATATAAATTGCTTGCGTTTGCTTTTGTATGCTTGCAAATAGTGTCAAAGTTTGGTTAACCCCAACCCTACCTAAGTTGTACCCCTGGTTACAGGCTGGGTCCAGTTGCCAAGGCCTCAACCAACCCTACTTGAAAATCATAGCTGCCCAAACCCTAATTTTCCCCAGCCTAAATTTAGAAAACACCAACCAATTCCTACCTAAACCCTGCTGGGGTTGCTCAAGTTCAGTTCAAATCTAACCAAAGTTGCAGCAATGCCCATAAATGGTCTGCATTCCTATTTCCTGCTTTGGCATTCTTAATAAAATAGTTACCTCCCACATCCAAGCACACATTATCAGGGAATAGGTATCCTTACATTAAAAACACATGACTTCAGCTAAGGTCTTCTTGCCGTGTTCAGAGATTCAAATACTGAACCCGTTGGGTTGATAACCAGTTTTTTTTCCCTCAACAGCTGCCACACCATGTTGATTGCCATTTTTGAATGTCAGACCTACAGTTATTACCTAATCCTCTGATATGGCCCTCTATAGATTTGACAAGCTAATTTCCTGGTAGACACATGTTTTACATTTGAAATGTTCAGTTGCATAGTTTGGCCACTGCAAACATCCAATGTACACATCATCACCATAAGCTGTTTTCCACCTGGGATCAACTACATGGATCCTGCTATGCCATTCTTGTCGATCGAGTTATATACTGAGTAAGCCCAAGCATTTTTCACATCTTTCCTAATGACCTCTAACTGTGCTCTTTTCAGCTGGAGATTCAATGTGTACATGCTGGGAAAATTCATCTTTCATATGATCTTTATTTCCAAATAAGAATGAGAGTAGTTTGCAGTCAGTATCATGCCATAGAGGAGATATTGAAAAAAAATGTACAATACAATGGAAATTGGCAGAAAAAGATTGATATTTGCAGCCATATGAACATAGTGACTATTACAAGAAACTCATCGAAAAGAAGCCAATAGAACATTATTGGGATCGGAGAGTGCCCAATATGGAAAGATGGTAACTAAACTGTCTGCAAGGCTGTTAGTTCCATAAGGAATTAAATAGGAGCCAAAAAGTACTTAGAAGTACCTTAAGTGAAAAACAAACCATGTCTCAGCAACAAGAAGTCATAAGAACAGAATTAGGAATGAACATAATACTTCAAACTCAAGTTCTGCTGATTCACCATATTATAAAGTTTGAATAATGAGCTCCTTACCGTTTCAGGATCCCATATTCTAACAACATGATGATCTGTAGTGATCATTTTTGGTTTTTCACAGTTTAGAGTCTGATGCCACTTTATGTCCAATATTGGGCTTCCATACCTACACAAAATGACCATATAAGTGTCAAGAATGTAGAAGGCATACCAACCAAAATAAAAGAAAAACAAACATCATAAAGAGGTGGTGGTTTGGGTACAAAGATCATAGTTCACATACATATGATCCTTAATTCGGATAGGATGAGAAGAACGCAAATCATAGATCAATACCTGCATGTTAACAGCACAGATCAGACTTCTGCATGATCTTAGAAATACTGGGGGAGTGGGAGGGACGAAAACAAAAAATCAGTAAGAGAGAGAATTCATCATCATTTAATGTTACTTCCTTTGTTTCAGGAAGAAAGGAAGGTTACATCTACCTTGAAATTGAAAAAGTGATTTAGTAAAAAAAAAAAAAAGGGAACTTTGGAAAGCAAGGTGGAATGTGTACATTAATTCATGTTGCAGTATATGCTTGTATGTTATATAACACCCACAATTGCTAATTCATGTTGCAGTATATGCTTGTATGTTATATAACACCCACAATTGCTAATTCATTTTGCAGTATATGCTTGTATGTTATACCCACAATTCCTAGAGGCCCAAACATTTTAACATTCAGAAACAGGGTACTGTCGTCTCCCACTAGTGCAGGCTTTTTGCAAAATGGACCCTCTTAAATTCTGTATTTGCATTTTAACCCAGCTATATATTGATTTTGCAATCTACCCAGCTAAGTTTTGAAACTGTACAACTTAAACCAATGCATATTTAGTTTATCATTTTCTATATTCTTTTAACCAATGTCATGATAGAAGACAATGCCCAAGAGCAGAGACAACATCAGGTTGCGAGAAAAAGGGAAGACCGGTTGGCATTCTAGGGTTGGAACCCTCTCTAATCGGACTTCAAGAATCAAGAATAAAATTGACATTTGGGTCCTTTTGAAAATATCAAAAGGACGTTTCACCATGTTTTGAATGGTACCTGGTGGCATTCCTGCATTGGTTTAAGTTGCACAGTTTCAAAACTTAGCCGGGCCAAAACTTATATCGATACATAGCTGGGTTAAATGCAAATACAAAACGTTTAATCATTTTCCAGGAGATGCCTTTAAATCTTTGATTAATTATATGCAGTTAAGTCAATCAAGATTAACCCTGAACTCTTAAACGGAAACATAATGCACATATCAAAGAACAGCATCCTAAAGTAGGCAAAGCAACCATAAACAGATCGGAAATCACAAATCAGTATATTGTAATTACACAATGAAAGTTAATCTTGCCTTTCCAGCACTGCTTCCAACTGCCATGATGTAACCCCCAGAATCATCAAATTGTAATGCTGTAACTTCCTGGGTAAAAGCATAAAAAATTTGGTTAATTCCAATTCCTAACACAAAAGAATGATGAAAGAAAGAAAGAAATATGAGAAAAGGAAACATCACCTCATCAGCATCACCACTAGGTCCAACAGCATTAATTCTACCCACTGAAGATTTCGTCCTTGGGTCAAAGCACTCTACAGCCCCATCTTCACCACCACAGGCAATGAGCCCATGAAGCATGCTGAAGAAAGAAGAACAAAAGAGATGGCATTGATCATGGAGATGTAGAAGGTTCACTGCTCCTGCAATCAAAAAACCTTTGTGCGAGTGTATGATTCAGGAAAGCCGGTTTTATGGCTGGGCTATGGTCTGCCCTTGGGTCTTTTGTTGAGCAATTTTTTTCCAGTTGTGAAGAAGGTAAGCAGAATGTTTGTTATCTTTTTTTCACTGCAAATTGTGAGATCCCCTCAGGCAAGCTAACCAATAAAAGCAATAGATCCTTTATGATGTTTGATAAGGGTCTGCATTCACTAATTAATACATGAGTGAGCAATAGATCCTTTATTATGTTTGATAAGGGTCTGCATTCACTAATTAATACATGAGTGAAAGAAAGGGGTGAAGAAGAACTTCTACAGTTAAAAGTATTTCATTTTGAAAAACAAAAAAATATCTCTTCAGATTTTCTTTTTCTTTTTTTTCCCCCACAGAAAATAAAGCAAAAGGGCACTCAATTGTGCATATGTTTGAACAATCTTCCATCCACAAGGCATAAGCACTGCAAGGAGTGAATCTTAGATGGATGAGAAAGAGCAGAACACAGGTAACAAGGATTCAAAATGATGGAGGTCCAGACAATGCCTGAACCAAGTAATAGGAAGAGGGAGGTACGACAAAGGGAAGGGCAATTGTAGTTATTAGGCATAAGGGGTAGCAGGTGAGCAAGCAAAATCCCATAACGGCCTAACCTAAGCAGCTCTATTTGACCTAGCAAGCAGTTTAAGTTGTCTAAACATAAGACCAACTTCAAACAGATATTGATGAAGTATTATTGTTGCAATGAACAATACGCTAGAGCCAGAGCTGTTTGATAGCTAAGTTTATGCCACCATATTATATTAGTCTTCTAAAAAGAAAGAGAGTAGAGAGTTCCCAACAGTTTACAAATGTAATCACCTAGAACCAACAGGAACAAAAACCGAAAAGCTTTACAATAAAACCCAAGAAAGATTTTCCAAAAAATAAAAGTGAAGACTCGAGGAACAAGCATTAACTAGACAGCACAATTTAGGGGCCCTGCCTCGCAAGTAGCAATACAAAACATGCAACTAGGGAAATTTTTCAGTGCAGAATCTCCATAGGACTGGAGAAAAAAAGGAGAGAGCTAATTTTAGCTAAAAGAGGCATTTACCAAGGATATGTCCTTAAAAATCCACTTTTCGCTTCCAAATAATAAAAAAAAAGCTACAAGGAAAGTAATGACCCAAAGCCTTCTTCCCAAATTGCCCCAAGCAGTTGAGACCCATTATACAATAATCTCCAAAAAAAAAGCAGAGAAAGCCCAGTGGTTCACAAATCAGGAGAGAACAGCACCCTTAACATACACAAGTCAGTGAGAAAAAATCTGATATGCTGCTTCCTCAGCTGAAAAACAAGAAATTACACCAATTAGGCATGGGGAAGCTTTTCCTCTTTATAGGATCCACAGATGGGACTCCATAAGTCAGAACCAATGTCGATAAATACCTATTTATCAGTAGCCCCAAAAAAAGATATTATCATTTTTATCGGAGATATTATCATTTTTTCCAGGAACTTTATCAGTAAAATAGAAAAAATAAAAAAATAGAGAAAAATTAAAACATTTTCAATGAAACTTTGTAATAAATTATGATAAATATAAACACATTCAAAAGGACTTTACACTGTATGCATCCAACAATGTCTAAGAAGGACTTTACACATTCAAAACCAATCAAGAAACATATTTATAAATTTTAGGAAAAAAATATTTTTCACAATTATTTCAAAAATAATTATTTAAAAATCTGTGATAAATTAAAAATTATCCCAAATATTTTTGTTGGTTATATTTATAATGCTATGATACTAACTGTGAATTAATACAGCATATATAAATTTATTATTTATTTATTTAATAAAAATTATATTTACTATTAAAATTTTAAATTTTAGATTTTAAAAATAAAAAATCTGTATACATATGTTCCAGACAAATTATTGCTTAAAATATTTAGTTTTATCATGATCCAAATATTATTTTTCTAAAGAAATAACATTCTAGGCTTTTCCCCCGGAATTCGTAATTTTCAAAAAAAAAATCTTGCTGGAAATAACTTTTTTTAGCAAATTTAACACCTAATCTGTGCTTTTATACACAATCATTCGCTTATTTGGGATGAATCAAATGATTTGGGGATTTTCCCCAAATCGCATGTTCATCCCCAAATCCACAAATCAGACAAATTTTCATGTTTAAATCACAAATGGAGTTTCAATTTTGATGCTAGCAATTGATTTCGAATAAAAAAAAAAGATCCAGTTACAAAAATCATGAATTTTTTACCTTCAAAGCCTTCCAACGTCGGGCCAAAAAATTCCTTTTCGATCTTCTAAATGCAGTTATTCTCACCCAAAAACACAAATGGAGCTTACAATTTGGCTGTTAAAACATAGGAGAATTGATTCCAGGTGGAAAAAATTATCACAATAGGGTGTAGGGCACTCACAACGTCCGAATGGGCACACTGTCTACATCCGGAACGATATTATCGATGTATTTATCGATAATATCATCAATTTATCAATAAATCGATGATATTATTGATAATATCGTTGATATTATCGATAAACTAGGTAAACTACCTATATTATCGATTTCCAGTGCATTTTTTTATCGATGATCCCTTAAAACGATATTATCAACGTTAATATCAATAATGTGTTCACTGGTCAAAACAAACAATTAAATGCTCTGGTCTTAAGGGCAACCTGTTCCTCAAATTTGACTGATGGAAGGGCAAGCTACTCATGATCTCAGGAAATAATTGCATTCAAAAACATTTTGATGAATACTGCTCTTCTAGAAAATTTGTCTTTTTATTTTTTCTTTTGGTCTCAGGCTAAGAACACTAGGGTCCACTCTTCACTGTCCTTTTTTGCACACCAAGCAGATTATAACTCCAAGTCCAATATTTTCTCTTCTTTTCTTTGTTTTTGTCATTTGACAACCCAATTTGGATGTTGAGTTCATATACAATCATTTTCTACCATAGTTAAGTTTTGACTTTGAAGACCAGAAATGAGGTTGTTCCAACCAAATAGCACTGTGCAATTACTCTTTAGGATGGGTTTCCTAGCCTAGTAAGACTTCCAATATCGAGGGTTGTGACCCTGCCTATAGAATTTTTTTCAAATCGCAATTGCTGTAGTTTCAACATGTCAATGTTGCATATCAATTTTAGAAGATCAATAGCACTGTTGGAAAGCACAACATGCCTGCCTTTTCTTATAGGTGAGTCCCAGCTACACTGCATCATGAGTAAATTTTCTGAGGTCATAGGGGCCTACACTGGCTTCAAATTAGATTAATGGTATCTAAGATTGTTTTTAAGATTTTGGAATTCTTGTACATTGCTTTGGGACCTTCAAAATTCCTGGAAGTGGTGTGCTTCCACTTTCTCATTTCAAAAAAGAAAAAGTGACATAAACAACAACAAATAAAGATTCAAGGCTGTGTTGGAAATTGCAATATTTATATGACCTTGAAAATTACAACTTTCCCCATACCTGCGGGAAACTACATTTATTGCAGATGATTTTGTGCTCAGAGAGGAGAGAAACTTGCCCTGTAATTTTAAAAAAGTAAAATATTAGGGTTTGGACTTAGGACTCAAGACATGGGCTGGTGTGTGCGTCGGTGGGTGTGTGATTATATGGTACTGGATTCATAATAAGCATTTGTGAAACCTTTCCATTAGGTCCACCTTTATGATTAAGAGAATATTCAATCCAACCATATGTTCCATCATCACCTATTTGTTTACACTTAATGTGGACAAACTCTAATGAAGAATAATTTAGCAGACCTGTTCTAAATTAATTCTGTACAAATCAGGAGATGAGGCAGCACAAAACAAGTCACAAGACCAGCAATCATATGCAATATCCCTTCCCATCCTGTTAAGCATTTATGTTCAAGAACAAGTCAGATAGATACAAAAAAAAAAAAAAAAGACAAACATTAGGGAGCCTTTTTCCTATTTTTCAAATGCAGAATAGCAATGCTGAAGCCTGACAGCAAAAGATCAAAAATCTTGAAAAGTAAATTTGACCAGCATCATGAAGAAACATACATAACTTAGAAGAGAAAATTTGACTTAATCTAAATCTAAGTTATGATAATCTGGATCCATGTGACATCTGCAATCTACAGAGAAATTGTGCTAGGCCGCAATTCAGGATTAAAGCTTTATAACAAAGCTATACTTAAAAATGGAATTATAACCCCAGAATTGAACCTAGTTTCAAAAATAGATTTCACAATTACGAGTTCAAGTGGGCTTTCATTAGAAGCACAACAACTTGCTTGTGATATTAGAAGTCAGAGCATGCACTTAATGCATCAATGAAGTTTAAGAATTTATAATAAAACACCTGCAGAAAGATTATCATTTGGTAGCTCACCTTTCAAATAGTCAGAAATCATATTCATACCCAAATAAAGCCACTAATGAATCTTGTTCCTTTTTTTTGTTTGTTTTTCAAGCGTGTGGAGCTGGAGAGGGGGGATTCCATGTATCATTGCTGCCCGCCCCCCCCCACACACACACAACACCAATGATGATGACTCATGATTGCATTCCATTTCCAAATACTGGACACAGTCATGCTCTATATGAGAAATGTAATTGATGGAGATCATGATGTGCTCTCAATTCATACATATTCTAGGCGCAATTGTAGAAATTAGGATTTGTTTATTAGATTAGGGATTTTAAAACATTGTCTTTAGTTTAGATTGTTATTTTTTGTATTTTATTTATTACGCAAATTTTTAGGATTGTGCTTTTCAGTCTAAAAATATGGTAACTTGTATTAGGGTTATTAGCACTTGATGATTAAAAATAATTGCGTTTGTTGCCCAAATTCTCCCTAAATTCTTCCCTACTTCTCCCCTTTATTCCCTTCTTACTCTCTTGAAAAGATTCTTCCTCTTTTTTCTCTCTTCTTCCAAATTGTTCTACATCGGTAATCCATAAGTATGCTCCATCCATGAAGATAGAACTTGAAGCACAAAATCAGCAAGATTCAATGGTGTGGGGGCACAAAAAGAGCAGAATTGGCATGAGAAGACCCAACTTTTCAGGCAGCTCTAATTTGTGTGAGCTTGTATCCACTGGCCCAAAAATGAGCATGAAACATGAATTGCAGGGAACATGTCACACAGAGAGCAATGTCCCACATGCAACATGGTGTGCCCTTTTGTAGCATATTATATGATGCAAATTTGGGCCAAGCTTGAGCCCAAGCAGAGAAATGCCAAGCCAGTTTAAACTTGAACTTGGCTTGCTAGCCAGGAGCTTGAACCCAACAGAGCTGAGCTTTTAGAGCTTTCTTTTCTTGTTTGCCACCCTACAGGTTGAAGAATTTGCTTTTAAAGTCAAGAAGATGAAAGAAGAAAATTGTGACCCTTTTGAATATTTAGTTCTCTGATAAAATTGTGTTTCCCCCAAAAATTCCACGATAACTCCAGGTGTGATGTTTGCATGCCAGCAACAAAAATTTGACTTTGACAGCTAAACAACCAAGAAAATAGATATACAGCAAATACAATTCACTCAAAAGAACAAAAGCATGTTAGAGTAAATTAAATTACTAATGAGCTTGGAAATACCTTGGAATACGTAAGCTGTAGTGACTTCCTTGTCTTGTATGCAGGCATACAGAACGATCAGCACAAAGAAATGCAATCTTGGAATAATCATCTGAAAGTACCTATACAAGCAATGAGAATTATCCCCATAACCACTTAAAGCAAAAGCAGCTAAAAAATGAGTAGCACCCATCTTAGTAACAAGGATGATAGAAAATGCAGTGTGCAACAAAGATAAATACGTTATAGACATCCACTACTATTTATGTTCCCCATGAGCATAATAAACAAAATTAAAATCAACATCCTCGAATTAGAACTTCAAAATCATCTGTAAATTTATCATTACTTTTGCTCATATAACTATAATATCTTCAGAGCAATTTTCATTCCTTCCATGGTTAACTGTTCATAAATATAAAAAGGAAAATCAAAATAGTCTGCTGTAGAACCACATCACATTGCTATCCTCATTGCTGTCAGGCCAAAAGTTTTCTATTCAAGGGGGAGCATTAAATATGATAACTCAATTTTAACCGCCATTCAATGAGTTAGAAATATCTCTCAATAATCAAAACACTATTAACCATCAAGAAACCTCCAAATATATTATCAATAACTAAATATCACCAAAAATTCCTTTTAAGCAGAACAGAGAAAGGACATAATCAGAATAAAAAGGTGATGAAAGCTTGACTTAGTAAACTTTTTGGCCAAAAAGAGCACAAAAAAGAAAGGCTGTACTTTCAAGGATCCACATCCTTGATCAATCAGAATATGTTTTCCTTATATGGCTATGTTTAATTAAGATAGGTTTGCAAGATAATTAATATGTCAGGTGTTAAAAGAGAAAAACGTTAATGGTAGATATATTCATATTATTAGAGATATGTGTGACAAAGCCATAACAAACATGAGAAACATGAGGGAAGAAATGAGTGAGTTTCCAATTGCTGTAGGTTTACATTAGGGTTTGGCTCCGAGTTATTATCTCTTTACTTAATCATGAATGAGGCCACTAGACATTTACAGAAAAGGGTGCCTTAGTATAAGTTCTTTGCAAATGACCTAATTTTGATAGATGAGACAACGGAAGGTGTAAATTTGAAGTTAGATAAATGGTGAGATGCATTAGAATTAAAGGATTTTAAAAATAGGCAAATAAAACTGAACACTTAGAATGTAACTTTAACTGCAATAAGAATATAAATGAGAAGCCAGTTAAGATGCATCAGTTAAGATTGTGGATCAAGTGGTATCAAAAAAAGAAGATTTTAGGCATTTGAAATCAATAATTCAAGAAAGTAGAGAAACTGATAAAAATATAATGCGTAAAATTCAAGCTGGGCAGAAGAAATGGCATTCTACTTCTGAAATTTTATGTGATCACTGAGTGCTGATTAAATTAAAAGGAAGACTTTATAAAATAGTTTAAGATTGGTTATGTTTCATGGGTAAAATATCAATTAAAGAACAACATATACATAAAATGAGTGTAGTTAATTGAGGATGTTGAGATGGATGAGTGCTAAAACACAGTAAAACAAGACAAAATTACAAATTGAATAATACAAAATTAGCTAAAGGTAGAATCAATAGAGAATAAATAAGTAAAAGTAGACTTAGGTGGTTTGGTCATGTGAAATAGAGGCTGGAAACTACACTAGTTAGGAGGAATACATTTATCGAAATAAAGGGCTATAAGAGAACTAGAGAGCCGAAAAAACCCAGAAGTCATCAAGGAGGATATGAAAATGCTTGGACCTAAGAAGGACATAACCCAAGATCAACAAGAATAAAACAATAGGATGTAGTTGACCTCACTTAGGTGGGAAACACCTTCTGATGATGGTGATGGTGATGGTGATGGTGGTGGCAGTGGTGATTGTGATGGTGATGATGATAGGGCCACACTTAATGGCCAAAATAAACCACAAGACTTCACTATAGCTATGAAATGTCTATTCACCAGACAATATCCACAATGAATAGTGCATTACAGCAATAGAATCAACACAAGATTTAACAATGTATGAAGGCTGTGTGCAAAATAAAAAATGTGTATAGAGTTCGTAGCATACATCTCCCCCAAACCACCAACTATGAGTATCAAAATATCAGCAATTGTGAAAACTCAGTGTGGCATAAAGTTCATGTAATACATCTCCCACAAACAAGTACCTGAAAATCAATAATGTCGGAAACCAAGTGTCTTTCAAACTTCAATGAAAGTTCCCTTAACTCATAAACTTTTACTTGTGGAGGGTAAATGCCTGAAAATAAAGAATTAGTAACCATGATGAACACCAATTAAAAAATAATAATAACCATATATGGCATAGAAAATTACTCAAGTAACATGGAAAGCTTATTCATGCTCTAGCATAAGTAAAAAAGTTGGAGAATTTAACCAATTTGTGGTATATCTTAGAATAATGCATCAATAGTGGTAACCTTCATTTAGCAAGTCAGTACAAAGTATAAGGGGTCTCCCTTCTGTGTAGCATGTACTTGCCATCCATCGGTCGTGGGTTGGGAAGCTTCTTTATTGAAAGCGGCCTATCTCTTACACAAGAACACCATGTAACCCAATCCTTCTCGCTGCTAAAATCCTCAGTCTCCATTGCACATAGCTCGAAGCAAATAAGACAACTTCTCACTCATTTACAGCCATTAGTTCTCTCTTTTTGTTTTTTAATTTCTTGTTTCTTTGTCTCACCATTTATGACTAATAATTAAATTCACTTTAATTTTCATCACTATGCAATGATCACATAAAACTGAAAAGGCCTTATCTCCACTTCAACCACCCAATTTTAGTTCTATGACTCTAGTTTTAAGAGAAAACCCTTCTCGATTTCCTGTCTCTAGAACTATTTATCTAACAGATCAAAGTATTGCCACTCTGGGTCCTTAATCTTTTACTGATTCTTCGTTTCAGCTATATTGCTTAGAAAACTGTGTTCCACAGACTCCATTTCAGTACTGATGTTTAATTTTTTTGAAAAGCCCAGCTTTACTAATTTAAAACCATTAGATCCAAAGCATACCTCAATAGTTTTGTAATTTGTTTCAACCCACACCATCATTATTGGTTCAAAAGCTGTGCTCCAAATGATCTATTTTCATCAGCTATCTATTTATTTATTATGCGGGTTTAGCTTGTTTAATTTTAAAACCATTCAGTCCAAAGCGTCCCACTGCAGTTATAGATTTTTGTTTTCCTACTGGTTGATTTCATTGACCAAATTTTTACCAGAAACCATGATTAAATATACACGTAGTATGCTATTCTGTAGTATATACATGTAATACATAAAAACAAAAACATGTACTGCCAAGCACTTCCCTCTTCAGACCCCGAGCAATAATACCAAATAGACCTTCTGCCAAATGAAGATTGCAACTATATTCAAGTGCAAGACTCAGTGAGCACATTGTGGTAAGTTCTAGCATGTAACATAGGCTGGCTGTACTCATTAACACTTACATGTAAAATACATTAAGACCCAACATGATGGTTAATTATAAATAGTACAATATCAACAATAAATGGTAGATACAAAACAGATATGTCAGAAGCTTAAAAAACCTGATGCAATGATGAACTCCCCATCAGGTGTTGCCTTAATTTTGGTTGTTGCAGTCTCAAACCTCAAGTCCTGGATCAAGTCCACCCTTTGCATATAGCCTAATAATAAAGACAGCAGCCCAACAAGTTTGAAAAATGACTAGTAAAGAAATTAATAATTGGCAACTTATCCACTACTTAAGGAGTATAACTTTCTAGCATTCAACAGCAGCATCAATAGCAGAAGACTACTATATGAAGATAATGTTCAACAGCTTGCTTATAAACAAAACAAATGGATTCATCCAAAACTCAACTGTGGATGAACAATATTTGACAGGCCGAAGCCAGGCCAATATATAATTTGAGCTATTTGATGAGTTCTAAGGGGACTCAAGAATGAGAGTCAGTTTACCACGTTTGAAGCAGTATGAGGACTCATATGAATAATTGAATGAGAGCTAGAGTAATATATTTTACCATGTTCATCATACTATATACAAAAATTGATGATGATTCAGTCTTCATTGCAGGATAGGTGCATGACTACCTCAAGCATCCCAAATTCAAGTGTGGACAAGGCTAAAGGCCCAACATAAGACCACCATATAATTTGGCTATTTGACAGAGTTTTTTAAAGGGAATAGAGGATGGGCACAGTTTACCAACGTTTGAAGCAGCATCATGACTTATTTGAATAATTGAATTGCAGATTATAGGTATTATCTTTTAGCTTTAGCCTTTAGGGCTATCAATCAATATCCTAGAAGAGGACAATTGATTTCACCTATTGATATCTAAAACCAATGTGAGCTATATGACGTTGCATGTCAACTTGTTGCTCGGATATTAAATAGAGTTTTATTAGGATTGTCTTTTAGGTCAAAAAAAAAGGGATAGGTATAATGGAGAAATAATTACACACTTTTGGAGACTAAGTTGTTGCTGGGATATTAAATAGAGTTTATTAGGATTGTCTTTTAGGTCAAAAAAAAAAGGATAGGTATAATGGAGAAATAATTACACACTTTTGGAGACTAAGTTTCTATGCATTCTTAAGAGATGGAGACTTCCAATAAATTTGCTTTTTCTCTCTAATCTGCACAACATTGTGTATCCTCTTAATTATCCTCACAATTCAATATGAACATCTTGCTGATTTGATAACAAAGTTGCACTACAAAATCCAAACCATGTTAGTTCCTACTGGATACACAATCAATAGTAATCTATACAAAGGTCTAAATAAGAAGGGAAAATAGGATGTTTCACTCTAGTTAGTGTCTACTGGATAGGCAATCAATAGTAACTTATAGAGAGGTCTAAATACAAACAGAAATAGGAAGGGAATAAACAAAACTTGTGGATTGTATCATCATTAAGCCAAAATTTCAATGATAAAACAACTTAACTAGGTAATTCTTTTAGAGTCCTCAATAGTTTTTGACAGTGCAAAACTCATAGAGGAATCTAGTAATTCTTCTGATACATGCATAACAAGGTATTAAATAATAGTAAACATGGTTGTAATAGCCAGCACCTTTACATTCCAAATTTTTATTCCTTTTGGAAATGTTTAACATCTAACCCAATATATCCACCTTAAAAATCATCTTTCATATTTAAAATCAGAGAAATATGATCCTATTGTAAGCAGGGGTGCAACTGGGCCAGGTTGAATCAGGTTGAAGTCAACCCTAACCCTAACCCATTTATAAATTTCGGGTTGGGTTGCTGGTTAACCATGGTTGACTATTCGAGTTGTAAACAGGTTAAAAATGGATTGTAAATGGGTTAAGTTACCAAAAAGTATAAAGTAATCAAATTAGTTAAAATTATGCTAAAATACTAATGTTGATTCATATCAAATTATTATTATTATACATATATTGGTGTTACTTTGTTAGATAAATAGAAATTAAACTAAAGATTTAAATACAATCATCAAAGTATAAAGTAAACAATACCTACATATTCAGGTTGGTAACCAGGTTACTTAATGGGTTGGGTTGACAGGCTGGACAACCTCCAACCCATGACCAACCCTTTTTAGTTATTTGAGTTGTGTTCAACCCAGTTTCAAACCCATTTTCCTTATTAATCCAACCCTAACCCAGAAATAAGGGTTGGATTAGCCAGGTCACAAGTTGACCCTAAGCCGGTTGCACCCCTAATTGTTAGAATATAAGTACTTAAAAATATGAAAACTTTTGTAACAATACAAAAAAAAGGAAAAAAAAAAAAAGGAGACAAGGCCCTGTAGCACATAACATTCAAATAGTATCTGCATGTAATAGCTGTGTCAGCTTTTTGGTAACTATTTTACTTATATGATGATGTCTACTTGTGGAGTGAACTGTAAGCAGCTTCACTCCAGAGCATGCATCCCAAACTGCAGAATCCAAGCTGTGGTCACTAAGTGCAGATTACCATAACTGCACAAATACATGAAATAACCACATCTGGTAAATGCATCTCCTTGGCCACTTAAGTTTTCAGCAGCGAATTCATGATTCCGTCCAACCAACAACTTCAATGAAATGTCTTTGACTCCAATGTAACCATGTTAACTAAATACTGAAAACAAAGTAGTGTTTCACCTTTATCCTTTTTGAGGGCTTTCAGCTTCTTGGGAGGAAGCCATGTTGGGGTAGAACGTTGGCCTGACACAGAGTACATCTTAATGCCATTTATGGCCGTGGATTTGATGCTACCTCCTTGATGAGCCATCCTTCACAAGCTGCAACGGAGTCAACAACCAATTAAAGACAGAAACAAAGCATAAGAAAGGATCACTAGCTGTGTACACACATCAAACACTAGACAAGTATTCTCATCAATATATCAGATACAAACAAAAAAGCTTGCTATTTCTGGAAGCATGCTCAGCATCATGTAGGACTTGTCACGAGAACACCTGGTCACATCAACTGACCCAGGATACAAGACAAATGACGAGTGCAAATGTTTTCAATTCTAACACAAAAGTATTCGGCATCCACAATTGTGGAATAGCTGAGCTGTGTTTGTAGAATAATCACATAATTATTCAAAGATTTAGGTATAAAATAAAAAACACAAGCTAATTGCTAATATTAAGAAAATAATAGGCTTGTAAAACAGAAAAAAATATATTTAAAATCTGAAAAAAAAAACTTATTGCTCCTCATTCGAGCTAAAGGAGACACAGCTGTCGTCGATGGAGATACCAGAACTGAAGGGAAACACTGTTGTTGTCGATTGCAATGGCTAGAAAGTGAAAACCCTGTTCACTGAGGTGAGACGAGTGACAGGAGGGGGAGGGAGAGGGAGAGGATTTCTGACTTCCAGTGAACTAGTGCGCCGCCACTGTCATCAATTGCAGTGGCTAGAAAGTGGAAAACTTGCTCATTGAGATGAGACGAGTGACAGGAGGGAGAGGGAGAAGGAGAGGGTTTCTGACTTCCGACGAACTGGTACGCCGCCGCTGTTGACAATGGAGACACCAAAGCTGAAAAAGGACACCGCTGTCATCGATAGCAGTGGTTAGACTCGTTAGAAAGTGGAAATCCTGTTCGTTGAGGTGAGATAAGTGACAAGGAGGGAGAGGAAGAGGGTTTCTGACTTCCAGCAAACTGGTGCTCCAATGCCGTCAATGGCCAGCGCTCGGCTATTCGAGAAAAGTGAGACCAGATATGAAGAGGGAAGTCGGTGTGCGAAGGGAATGAGTTAGCTATGCTGTTTGCGATTTGGGGAAGAGGAGGAACTGATGAGCAAGTGGGTTTGCTCTGCTGCTTGCGATTTGGGGAAGAGGAGGAACAGATGAGCGGATTGTTTTGTTCTGCTGTATGCGATTTGGGGAAGAGGAAGAACGAATGAGTGGGCGTTTAGGACATGAGATGAAAGTGAAAAATGCCATTTTGTTTTTTGTTTTTTCATTTTATTTTAAGGATGAACCAATTCACGCAGTTTGTCCGATTCCATTTGTTTTATGCATTCAGACCAGACCAACCTAAATCGAACCAATGCTAGGGCCAGTTAGCAGTCGAACCGGCCAGTCCAGTCCAATTTTAATAACATTGCTTGTCAGGCAGACCACAATGAACTACAAACAATAAGATAAAAAGCAAAAGTGGCTGTGGAATTAGTAAACATTTGCAAGGTGGGTAAATGACTCTAAAAGATATTCAGAGAATAACAAAAACGAGAAAGATATGGAAAATGTCTTTGACTCAATGTTTAAAAAACCAGACCGGAGGTTAAACCGTTTGAGTGTCCGGTTCTAGTTCAACTTGTGGAGTGAACTAGGTTGAACCAGTGATGTCAGCATAATATAATTATGATGCAATAATTATTTTAGTTATTTATTTTAAAAAAAATAAAAATATATATTTAAATTTTAAAAAATATATATTACCCAACACAGAGAGGATAAATGACATAATAATAAGAAAACCCAACACGTATATATCAAATTAATCAAAATAACATAATTAAAATGACGTAGTAATAAGAAATTACTAACATCAATGGCTTTAAAACCTTGGCTTGATTAAACACTTCAAAGTCCAATCTTTCCTCCTCCTTTATGCTCATTGAAATTATAAAATAAAAATATATTATCAAAACAAAAACAAGCAAATGTATTACTCATCTCATCATTCATTTGAAATGAAATATGAAGCCATTAATAAGAGTTTAAAAAGATTCCAAAGATAACCATGAAAGTCAATCCATCAAACATTATGCATGTCTAAAATTACATCAAAACATACTAGTTTCAATTCATCAAATCATCACAGTAAACTTGTTTCATAAAGTTTACATTTCAAGCATTAGTTAATCAAACCCAACTGAATCCAAATTATTTTAAAAAAAGCTACACATCCATAGATGGGATGCATTGAGGGAGACGGCCCAACTAAATCCAAATTATTAAACCATGAGTAGTTGTCTCTTGTTAACTAAACAGCTTTAATAGCATTCAAATCACAGTAGTCTTATTGTTGAAATAGGAATGTGTTTGGTTTGCTTTACGATGTGTAACAAAGTGAGTTATACCATTATCAGGTGATCTAGAGAGAGAGAGGGAAAGGTGGCCGACTGGCCGTGGCACACTAGCATGCTGGGCAGGCAGGGAGATGGAGGCGGCAGCGGCCGCACGCTGGGAAGACGGAGGAAGAAAGAGAGAGGGGGGCGGGGGGCGGAGGCCCATATCTCCTTGGAAACATTTCACGGTTATTAAACACATCTCTAGTTGGGATTTTGCACTAGAAAACTGAAAACATCATCCTCCGGGCAGATGTGAAAGGAATTGGACGCACCAAAACAGCAAGACGGAGGGAGGTAGCCGGCAGCCGCGGCATGCTGGGCAGGCGGGGGGATGGAGGTGGCAGCGGCCGCACGCTGGGCAGATGGAGGGGAATAGAGAGAGAGAGAGAGGAAGTTACCTGAGACAGATCGGCGGGGAAATCGCCGGCGCTCGGCAGTTGGCAGCGGCGGGGAAAACGCCGGCAGCAGGGGAGACGCGAGAGGCAGGGGCGATTTGGGATTTTGGGGGTAAAAATGCCCTAAGCAGCCGCCCAACCAATTTCGTTCGGGCGGGAGCCCCAGCGCTGATTTATTTTCTATTTTTATTTTTTTAATGTGATGGGTAAAACCGGCAACCGGGCTACATCGGACCGGTAGTGAAAACAAACAATGCTTTGAGGGTGGACCGGCAATTGGGTCGGTCGCCACCGTGTTCAGGCCAAGCGGGTCAACCGTTGGATCAAACTGAATTAAACTGCGACGTCGACGTTGTATAATTATAACATAATAATTATTTTATAAATTTATATCAATATAAACAGTAAAAATAGTTATGAGTTTTAATCTTTTTTTTACATGTTTTATATAATACACATGGAGACAATTATATAACAAAAAAATAATATATAGAATAAAATGATTAAATGAAAGAAAGATAGCATTATAATTGTAATAATACAAGATCTTGACCATTAAATTGGAGTATTTATTTCTATTTGATGACATGACAATTTTGAAATTTTTACAATTAACCAAACATCCTACGTGTCAGATTGATTAAAAATGTGGATGAGACTGTTGACTTAATGACCGTGGATATTGAGTGGTTTTGTAGATAATGGGCTTTGTGAGCCTGAAAAATCCATTTAGATTTTTTTTGTGGGTTTAAAAAATTTATTTTAGAATATTATTCCAGTTACCCATGCAACTCAGATGATTAAAAGCATCAATGAGTGCAGAGCTCTAAGGTTTCAATGTTAAGTCATAGTAAAATTACATATTTTCGCGAATGGTAATAAGTCTGAATTCAAAATTTGTTATGCTTAAATCCCATCTTTTTCTCGGGAATTGTTGAAAATTCAATTAATAAATAGGGAGCATCCATATACTTATTTTTACACCTTGAGATCGTGAGATTAAAGAATTGTTGTAAGCATATCCTAAAGCTTAAAGGGAGCTATTTTTATTTTCTCTTCTTAGGCCATCAAGATATAGGTGGAATTTGAGATTTTATTTTATTTTGTTAATCTTGAATTTTGGAGCAATGAGATGCTGCCAAAAATATGACTAATAAAATTGAGATATTGTTAAGATTATCATTAATCTTAAGATGCCAAAAATATAAATTTTGATAAATTACAAAATTAATGGTGATGCAAAAATTATATAGATGAGACCTATCGCAAAGATAAAATTATTTTACAACATACCTTTAATTTTTAGATTATATGATCTGTTTTGATTATTTAAATATGAAATTTAATATTATTTAGATGCCAAAAATATTTATATTAAGCCCATTTGATTTAAATTTTTAGAATTGTGATTTTTGAACCATC
>JAYJMB010057789.1:0-27174 GCA_036873735.1 Pouteria campechiana | reverse complement strand
TGTTTTATCGTCATCAATTAAAATAAAATAAAATCAAGCAACATCTATCAAGATCATTAATTTTGTAGAAACTCAAATCTAAGTACATCTTTTACATCTAACTTATCAATTTTACTAAAATAAAAATGCACAACACATTTGAAATAAAATATAAAAATATTTTACGTAATATTTATCCGTCCCTTTTAATTAGTATAGGCGGTATAGGAAATAAATATTCATGATTATATTTGATCACATATCAATTGGAACATTTAAGAAAGTGACAATATATTTAGATTAGATCTTTGGGCCTAGCTGCTCCATAGATGAGCTGGCATTCTGTTACATACCATACTGCTTTTACATAGCATCCTACTTGAGTATTTATCGCAGTGTTTTTACACCTCTGTGTTTAGCAGGATTATGCAGGCTGCGAAATTTGCCGATCTTGGATCTTTCTAACAACAATCTTCATGATTCGGACATTCCAACTTGTTTGCTAGAAGGATTATATTTACGCGGAAACAATCTTTCAAGTTTAGATGGTAAGTCTGAAAGTAAGGTGTCCCATTTGATTTATTGGTCTTAATTCATGTATAAAGAAAAATAGATGGCATTCATCTGCTTCATGGCATTCATCTGCTTCTCCCGATTCCTTCTGCCTTTCCAGAAATCTACACTGAGAATGGAACGGTTCGAAGATATTTTCAACTCCCATGGGAATTTCATTGTGTTAATGGATGAAATTTCATAAAAAAATCAAGGGCACCTACATATTTCATATATTCCCGTAAGAATTGGCTTCTCATTGAGTGTGAGTGGGCCAATATATAGATGAATGCAAGCCTTGATCATATTTTTGCATATTTGACTTTTATAGGGTTTGCTCGAATGGAAAGCTTGAGGAATTTGTCTCTCTCGGATAATAGGCTAAATGAGAATAGCAGTTCTTTATCAGGTAATTAATTAAGCTGCTGCATACACACTGTCATCTTAAGGTTGGATGAATATAACATGCTCCATCCAATCACACGGTTCATTAATTATTGTATTGACTAGCCTCAATTTGGCAAGAGATTAATAACAATTGACATGCTAGCTAGCTCGTTTCTTATTCACTATATACATGTTGGAGATTATTAACTATGTGTATCGATGCTTTCTTAACAGTTACCATGTTATGTTTTGCAGGTTTGTGTGGGTTAATAAATTTGCGAATGTTGGATCTTGGTAACAACTGTCTTCATGATGCAAATCTTTCACCATGTTTGTTCACCAACTTATCTTAATTTGTTCGAATATTTACATCTATTTATGAAAAAAGTTTTGAAACTAACGGTAGTTCATTTTGGCTACGCTGGACTTATTTATAAAGTTTTGTTCAAAAAAATATCCAATTTTAGTCATCGTCAATCAACAGTCAGGTTTTTAAAATGCATAGCATATGTAATCAATTAAAATAGATCTAGGGATTTTTTTCGTTTATTAGTAATCAATTGATATATTAGTATCTTAAAATGAAAGCATCCACCATGGGCAAAGCTTAATTCTACTATTTCAGTATAAGCCACAAGCCATTTGTTTGCACGTTCTCGCAAATCATCTAAAAAGCAGTAGCACTAGCCATTATATATCATGTAGACTGGCGTATGTAAAAATCCTTGATCATGATGGCCGCAAATATGCAAAGAAATTTCCATATTTTAAGAATTTGCATATTTAAACTTTATAAATTCTTGTCTGAGGATAGTTTTGTTTCTTTTTTAGGTTCATGGGTGCTGAGGAATATTGGGGTCCTAGGTCTGAGATATAATAATCTTGATGGTCAAAATCTCTTGCAATGCTTAAGTAATCTTTCCTCCTTGCAAACCTTGGCGTTAGACGGCAATAATCTGGGAGACAAATTCAGCATTTCTAGAGGTATGTGCTTATGTAAAATGGAATAGGCCACAAACTGAACAACAATATAATTTTCCATTATTACAATTTATCTACATTAAAATAACGCTAAAAATATCTAAATTGAGAGACATTATTCTTATTATCATCATCATTATCTACTTATTTGTTTAATATCTTTGCAGGATCACGGGTGTTGCCAAATCTTTAAACTTTGTTTCTTGATGGCAACAACTTAATGGAGAGAAAGCCTGTGTAAGCGTTTATTTTTGCTCTATTATTAGGGCTATGCACTCTCGGGAATCTCAATACATTGTGGCTCGATCGCAACTTATTCGGTAGTCAAATTCTCACATGTTTTAGGGACATGTACTCTTTGGAGTCCTTGGATCTCTCTTTTAACAACTTTAGTAGGAGCATTCATCCTTTATTTTCAGCAGCCTAACAATGATGAAGAGAATCTATGTTTCAAATAACAAATTGAATGATGTGATCCCATTCTCCATGTTCACCAATCTCTCTATGCTTAATATATTGACCTCTCAAACAATCCTCGAGCTAGAGTTGAGACTAAGCATCCACATTGGACTCCAACATTTCAGCTATCAAAACTGAACTTAACATGGTGCAATCTCGGTGGTCAAAGTATTCCCATCTTCCTCTCCTCTCAGCATTATCTATTTATTTTTGAAGCAGACTATAGCTTTCTTAGTGGAGCCATCCCACCTTGGTTGTCATACAATGTTACGTATCCTCTACTCTTATCTTTAAGAGGCAACATGCTGCATGGTCCATTTCCACAATCTTCTGAGAAGAATGCTTCGATGCTGGCCAAATTTGACATCTTCAACAACATTATCAGTGGTACACTTACTACAAATATTAGGGTACTTCTTCCTAATTTGATTTACTTTAGCATGTCCACAAATGCTTTGCCGGAGAACATTCCACTATCGATGGGTGGATTAGTAACATTGGAGGTATTATATCTTTCTAACAATAATTTCTCTAGAGAAATTCCACCAGGTCTGACGAAGAACAACCCTTCATTAAAATGTTTATGCTCGTCAAAAAATTCCTTAGAAGGGGAAATCTTTATAATGGATACTAATAATAGTGAGCTACTTGTTTTGAGTCTTGACAACAATCTTTTCAGTGGGACTATCTCAAAAAGTTTACCAAACAATTTATCACTGATATTCTTAGATCTTAGAAACAATAGGTTATTAGGCACAATCCCAAATTGGTATCCATCACTCACCAATTTGGGATCCATTCTCTCAAGTGGTAATAACTTTATAGGGCAGACACCATGGAATTTCTACCAAATGCAAAACTTGCAAACATTGGACCTCAAAAATAACTCTCTCGGGAAGCATACCATCTTGCTTGAAGAATATAACATCATTAGTGAAGAAATCTTCAATTTTTAAGCATTTTTCCGGGTTGATTGATACACCTAATGTGAGCTTCACTCAAGATATTAAGGTCATGGTTGATTTCACCATAAAAGGACATGTGTATTCATATAAGGGCACCCCACTTTCTTTGATGACTGGGCTAGATTTGTCTATGAATAGATGGAACGGTACAATTCTGCTCGAATTAGGAGATTTGAGGGAGCTTTGCTCATTGAACCTTTCAAACAACCTTCTAATTGGTTCAATACCACCATCCTTAAAGTATCTAACAAAACTTGATGTCACGGGCGGCATTGCCTTTGCTAGGGCATTATGAAACTCTGAGCTCTTCAAAGGTAAATGTCAGCTCTACAGTAAGGAATGCATTGGTAGGCTTAGCTGATGGTCTGGGGTGCTCTGCAAATGTGGGCTCTTCCTGAAAAACCATCGATTCCACAACTTGGGAAGTAGTCGTAGGCTCAGCGGATGGAGAGAGGTGCATTGTAGTTGTGAGAGGAGTAGGCAAAGGAATCCCAAAGTGCCTAAGAAGAAGACCCGACTGTGACGACATGTGTTATAGTGTGGTCTTCACAAAACTCATCTCCTCCTTCAGCTTCTCTACCTTGAGGGATAACTTTGTATATGCAGAGGACCTAGGCATGGGTCTTGCAAGCTGATGATGTGTAGTGATGAATCTTTCTCTATACTGGGACCTCCTCCCATCTCTCTGCCCACTCTCTCTCTCTCTCTCATCTCCTTCTCTTCCTAGGAGGGTGCTCTCTCATCTCCTTCCTCTCCCTCTCCATTGACATTTTTTGACATTTTTGCCCAATTTAATTTATCCATTTTCACTCTATATTGCGCTTTTGAAAGGCCCATTCTCTTCAAAAGGGTTTCACCAATCCAATCTCTTCTCTGAGGTGGCACACTTAGTATGGACTCTCCGTCAGTGGAAAGTCCAAAATGCTTGAACACCCTGGTTAGCCACATCTCATATGTGACAATGGTGTCGGTCCGAATAGAGTTGTAGCTGGCTGAATTCATCACGAGGCTTGGAAGACTTGCTCTCTTGTAGTTGTAAATCTCGTATAGCACCCTCGCTTCGTGATGGGTGAGAATGTTCATGCTTCCCAATTTAGGAATGATTGTTACTTTCATCACCTTCCTGAACATCCTTGCCTCGATGCTCATGGCATTAGCCTTCATAAATTGGTGAGCAGAAGTGTATTTATTTTCGCCACAGAAAGCATTTAGGATATCCTCGTTCTGTATATCTATTTCCTCATCATAGTGGTCCATGCCCAAGATTTGGCCCAACTCCTCCTCTGGGGAAAGATTGTATGTACCAAAGAAGATCTCTACTCCTTTAACATTGGAGGTATATTGTCTCGGGTTTTAGTTGAAAAAAAATCCAATACAAGCTCATTTTAAATGGGAGCTTCATAATCCAACAGTTCGCGTCATCCTTGGTAAGATATCATTGATCTGATTTGCAAATTACACCTATACAAAAATTTAAAGTCAATCTTTCTAGGCACATGGATTGACCTCCCAAGTATGGTAGTGTAGAATTTGAACTTCCGGCCTTCCCTCCAAAGTAGTACTCCAGCAAGTCTCTTAGGTGAAACCTTGTCTTAGGTACTCTATGGCCATCGACATCTTTGGGCAAGTTTGTCAAGTCGAATTGCCTAAATCTCCCAAAAGATTTATCCGGGTTCTAGCCTTGGGCTAGTCTTTCATTCAATGATGAGGCAGAAGATGGATTACCTTGAGAGGATGAGTGTTGGGGCCTTGATCTGGAAGGTCCTTCTGTGGAGGCAGCTCCTTGGGTCATTGGCCTTTTCATTCCACCCCATGACATTGAAATCGCCACCTTAGGAGCCATTGGAGGGTAGAAAATAGGAAGAGAGTGAAAGAGGTGGAATGATGGGGGCAAATAGAGTTTTTGAAGAAGGGGAGTTGGGAGGCAGTTTAAGCCATGGGCGGTCGGGATGGGATGAGGGGCGAAATAGTAGAACCCAATCAACATGCAAGTTTTGCCCTATCGAATCATTGGGCACCCAAGGAGAAGGTGCCCTAGATGGTGGGCACTCGTGGCGCGAGCGCCTTCGATCCCTATTGGTGTTTGCTATTCTTTATTTTCTTCTACTCTATTAATTTAAAACTCTAATATTTAAATTACATGCTTCAATGTTTTAGTTCTTTAAAATAAAATATTGAAGATTAAATAGAATAAAATGGCCCAAAAAGAATTTAATGATAAATATTTTAATTTTTGTTTAATTTTAAAATAAAAACAAGCAATGAAATAAAAGTTATGGTCATAATTGTGGAAACCTAATTTTATAAAAGTTGTGGTCATCATTAAAATTATTTTATGAGTATAGCTGCTTTATGTCAAGTGCTATGCTGAATTATATTATTAATTTTCTATCTGCTCACTAAATTAATCAATGTATTTCTTTGACATTATTTATTTTAATGTCGAATTATTTTAACTTAACACAACTTATTTGACATGATCCAACTAACCCAATTGTCTGATGTGGGTAGTTCTTCAAAGTCACTTGAAGTGCTCATGGGGACCCAGAATTCTTGAATCTTCATCCCTTTTCTGTACTTCTAATAATATTTTTTGTCATTATTATATATCTTTTTCAACAAGTATTATCATAACCAAATTAGACTAGTGATTAAAACGATCAATGCCTTTGGTTCATGGTTCGACCCACAAATTCAGTCGATAAACTATTTTTTTGAAGAAAATAAAAATATATTTAATATGATTTTAAAAATTCTAAATCATAAATATTAATCTAAATATATAAATCTTTTATAACAATACTATGTTACTTCAATTTATCATTTATTTTATTACTAGTATCAAAATTAAAAGAAATTTACTATTTAACCATGGATATTTTGAACCCTCCTTATCTAAGTGTCTAAGTGTCTTTGACTTTTTGAAATTTGATTAATTCTTATGACTATATCTAAAATTAATAAATAAATAAATAAATAAAGAATAAAGAAAGGAGATCTAAATATCTAAAACACCTTATTTGACGTGATCCGTCTGACCCAATTGTCTTATTTACTTTTATTACTTTAATCTAATGTATAGCAAAGTTAGATTAATTATTCACTAATGTACAATTATAAATACAGACATATTTGATAAATTTACAATAAAATATAATTAAGAGTGGTTATTTATAATATGAAAATTATTGGTAGAAAAAATATCACAAAGTTACAAAAAAGTTGTTGCCCAGTATCGTGGGCATTACCGCAGGCACCCACAGTTTCGAGCACACTTATTGGATGCAGACGTTTCAACTCTAGCATTTTCCCACCTTACCTCACCACATTCCCTCTTCCATTTCCCCAGCTCCTTGGGCCCAGCCAACCCCCTCCATCAATATCACTGATTTGGAGCATCATTTGTGCCATAGGAATTGACACCAGCTACCCATCTTCCCTACCTAACACTGCACTTTGGGACCTCAGAGGCCAATTCCCTCTCCAAATCTCCCTAATTCAAGGTAACTTTCTTCTTATTTGAGTTAACATCTTTCTCCCTCTTTCCTTTCCAACAAGTGCAACTTCTTTTATTTTTTAGGATTCTATGGTAATTGGGCAAATGAGATTAGCAAGAAAGAGAGATTGGGATCATTCAGATGCTCGGACATTTTTCAAAAGTTTCTTTTTCCTTTGACTCCTTGCTCATTTGAGTTATCTTTAGAAGGCTAGAAGTAAGCATTGAACAAAATGGTTATGAAGGTTCTTAATCCAATCTAACATGGATTATATGGTAGCCAGAGGTTGGATTAGAAAGCAAATTTTTTAATTGACTTGTTTTTAGCAAATAAGCCATAAAGCTTCAAGAAAACTAATCATGCATTTGTTCATCTTGTAACATAATAAATTTTATGTAAGTAACATTATTGCTCAAATGTGGCTTACTAAGAGAATCTTGGGAGTTAAAAGTTGTAAAATTGCAAACATTCGAGGGGGCATGTTGAACCTTTGGCCTCCTGTTTTATAATTATCCTCTATCATGAAGGCGTAATTGTAAGTTAGTTGCAAAGTTTAAAAGAAAGATTTGATAGTTATACAGAAAGCATTTAAAATCATAGAACTCAAAAGGGTTGAGAAAACAATATGCACAAACCCAGCCTTAACCTAAGTGGACAGCAATATGCATTAACCCAGCCCTAAGTGGAAACTTCGAACTTTCAAGGAAATCACTTCTTCCTGGACACTTGCAGTCGATACCGTGGGCACTTGCACATATCGCCCATGGGTATCTAGGAAGAAGTGTTCTTCCTGGATACCTGCAGGTGATATCGTGGGTGCCCACACATGTCAACTTCGGAGTGGGCGATATCCGTGGGTGCCCGCGATATTGATCATGAGTGCCATTTGGGCATTATATGGAAAAGAAAATGCACTTGTGATTATATTTATCATTGTTATTTTGTAATATCTCATATACTTCATGATAGTAATAATAACCACTACATGTCAAGGTAAGTTGCATGAATAATTCAACTATATCTGTGCATATAGTAGCATAACTATGTTTCATGCTAAATATCTATTTATTTAAGATTCACATTAGTTGCATTCTAACCAATGTCATTCCTTTATTTTTATGTAGGATACAATGGTACTTTGGCGTAGTCGAGGACGAGGTCATTTTTCAAGGCCTGCTTGCCTCACAACTGATACGGCCGACGACACACAAGAGATCATGCCTCCAACATGTGCCCCACAACTCTTATGTACTCCAAGCACTCATTTCAGAGGACAGGGACATTGTGTCCCCTCTTCTAGTGTGGATCCCCCAAGGCCAGTAGTGTAGTCTTCAATTGAGACACAAGAGTTTGCATGCCCACAAGGACCCTAGTTACCAATTTACACCGGTCCATGCCATATTGCTAGTGGACCAGGGACTTAAGACTTCACTTCATTAAAGTGGACATGTGTAAGCATAAGCACAAGTAGTATGCCATTAAATGGATTGTATTTCAAATATTACTTTTACACATATCTTGGTAAACACTTAATATATGTGGTGAACTTAACTAATGATTGTCATAGGAACCTAGAAGAGAGGATGGGATCCATCCAAGGACACCTTCATAAATGAGATGAAGAAAAGCCAGATTTTAATGCCTATTGAGATCAACCTTAATACTGACAAGCCAACAATCGAACAAGGTTGCATCCTTTTACTAAGGAGCATTTGCTACATTGTTAGGGCCTTAGCACTCATCGTAGACAAAAAGAAATGGTCAGATATCACTAATTCAGAAAAATAACCCATAATTATTGAATTGAAGGTAAAGTAGAGTACATTCTTCAATTTACAAATCCCACAAAAATTATTGCTACCACCTAATTGTGTTTCCTTCTACATGTAGTCTTGCTTTAAGATTAAGTATTGTGAGGAAGAATGAGTTCAATTGGTCATTAAACAACACTTTAGGAGGGCTAAAAAAGAGTGCGTAAAATTTTCTTTGATCGCTATTGCAATGTCCTAAATCAAGGCGAAGATCTAGGTAGCTTCGCACCCAAAGGAGTAAAGATTTCTAACTGGACCTTCTTATGTAGTTACTTCCCAACTCTAGAATTTTAAGTATATCACTACTGTCTCCCATTCGTTTTCATGACACATAATTTTTTCATACCGTGATATATATCAATGAATTATCTTTGCTTAAATGTAGCATAAGTCATCGGTAGCTAAGGATAATCAAAAGAAGATTTAGTTTACACACTACATGGGGCTAAAGCCATTTATAGTTGTTTTAGCAGAATGGGTAGTAGTATTGCTCTACATACTTACTAACACTTATTGACAAGACATCGTGTTTCATGCATATAACATATGTGGCTTCTGTGGAATGGGAGAATAAAGATTTTGTTGGCACAATTGATTAGATTGAACTATTTAGAGAGACCCTAACTCATAAGTTAGATGACAAATTTACAGCTCCGAAGGTAAAGGATGCATATGTGAGTACAACCAACTCTTCATTGCTCTATTCATATTTTCTTTCCTCCTTGGCTATCCTATTTTATGACAAATGATGCTTCTTCAATTATGTGTAGAGGAAAATGGTGGACATACAGGCTAGTTCAAAGTCTGCAAAGTCACCTATGATATTAGATGATGTCTATAATAAGGTCATGGGAAAGGGCTGCAGATACATTAAGGGCTTAGGACAGATACTAAAGCCGCTGAAGACCCAGTTTTGTCTTGATTAGCCTCATGGGCCCTTAGTAGTGCTTCGAGAAGAGTTAGATTCTATTAAGAAAAATCTGAATACAACAATTGAGAAGTTAACTTCAACATCACAAGAGTTAGCTTCCACAACAAAACAATTAACATCTGCTTACCTCCGAATTGATGCACTATCCGATGAGATAAGAGAGATCAGGTTATTGTTAGAGTCATTGATCATTCTGCTAACACCTGCATCATTGACCTCACCTTAATTGGGCTTTCCAGATATCTTGAGAGGTAAGTATACTAATTCATATTCAAATAACTCAAGCATAATCTTTCCATTCTTATTTCTTACTTTTATGCATTAATCTTCTCCATTTAATCTTGTGACCAGGTCCATCCAACAATAAAAAGAGAAAAGAAAAATGAGTACATTATGAAGATGATGCACCTGCACCTCAATAGAAAGAGGAGACTACAACACATTTAAGTCTTTTTATGAGAGACCTCGACATGTGAGTGACTCTCAAAGTTTAGTAATATATGTGTTACATATATGGCGGTATCATCAATTTGCTACTCACACAAAATAAATTTTTGTGTTTTATATATGATGTATCATTTGTGAGTTTGATGTTTATATACTATCTTTACATTTTTAATTAATGTTCTCCAAATGTTGATTGAAATTTAACTATAACCACAAAATGTGGTATAAAATGCAGTGACTAATTTTGCTACATTGACTTTGCTTATATATACAATGTTAAATTTATTTTTTTTTCGTGCACACAAAAAAGTTGCCTACATATGAACTATATATAGCCAACAAAATTCTACATACAATCATATGCAACTACTCAAAATGGCTACGTATTATATGCAGCCCACAAAACAACTGCATATTATATATAACCCACAAAATAGTTGCATATAACTATATGCACCTAGCCAAAATGGCTGCATATAATTATATGTAGCTATAAAAATGGTTGCATATACACGACTGCATATAACCATATGCAGCCAGCAGGAGACAACTGTATATAATATGCAACCAACAAAAATAACTGTATAATATTATATGCAGCTATTACGAAAACATTTGCATATAGTTATATGCAACCAGGAAAAAATGGTTGCATATAACTAAATGCAGCTAGTAAAAAGTAGCTGCAAAAGACTTAATGCAGCTAACAAAAAAAGGGTTACATATAACTAACTATATGTAGCCATTTTTTAGTCTGTTGCATATATCCTTTTATATCCAATAAAATGGTTATATTTGCCCATATGCGACAAGGCAGATATTGCCAAGGAAGAGCCTATTTGGTTAGCTACAAAAGAGTATATGCAACCATTTTTGACTTTATGTAGCCAAAATGTTGGCTTCATAAAGTGAATTTTCTTGCAGTGAGTGTTTGCTTTCCAATTTCAGCAAAGGAAGGTAATAGTAATAAAAGATGATTAATGGAGAAAAATATTTTGTATTTGATAAATATTCAGTTGATAAGAGCATTATAATCATAAATTTTTATGAATTTATTAATTGTACATTCATAGATGTTTTGCATTCCAAGCTCTTGGAATGTATCTTCCATTGATTTTTGTAGTTGACAAGCATCACTATCAAATCTACTGAAGATAGATAACTAAAACATTGCATAACATTATATTTTATCTACTTATGAGTGATAAGTAAACTATGATCCATAATTCCAATGAAAGCTATTATATAATCAATATTTTTAATGAATTTTTCAACTTTGGGTATTCAAAGTCGGGTATAATAATCTCCATAAATTGATCCAGAGAATAATGACATTTACCTAATAACGATAATTCCATGATAAGAGAAAAATAAATTGTAATGCACCAGATTAGCTTAACTTATTAGCCATGATTGAGAAATCGTTAAGTAACCACATAAGTTCTTTGACTGTTGGTACTGCTTTTCATTGCATTTTTCGATTTTAGAAATACTGGTACCGGTCATAATGCATGCATGATGGATATTACGAAAGAGGTCCTGATAGGAAAATCCTAGTCACAACATGAATGAATACAACACCAATGCTAGTCTTCTTTTCCTATCATGTAAGTAGCGTTTGGCACATGGTGGCCAACGTGCAATAATTGAAGTTTAGTTATCACTATACACAGTTGTCAACCATTCAAAGAGGCCAATATTTTATTTTTATTCCACATGATGCTAGAGACATGGTCCTCCTCTTGGTTAATATGCTCTAATATTCTAAAACTCAAGCTAAGGGTTCAAACTGACAACAACCTAGCTAGAATGAGTGCCATAAAAGTGTCTACAACATGATTCAGTATGAATATAAACACATAATACAGCATGTCCAACGCGCCCAAGTCACTAAGGGACCTTAGTAATAGTTGTAGATAATGAAAAGAAAGCTTGTCCTAAGGTGTACATACCTATTGTATTTATAATCGAACTTGGGTTGATGTACTTGAATAGTTATATTTGGATAAGGTATCCTATGCGGAGAGTGATTCCATTGTGGCTAATCAGCAAGATTATCTCGTATTATAGTTCCCTAACATTTAACATTATTACTTTATTTAAAACATGCGAAATCATTTTGATAGAGGCCTATGTGGACTATTCCATTCAAAAATATATAAAATGATATATATATATATATATAATACAAAAATTACTTATTTTAATCTATGCATATTTTGGAATTTCATAAAACTTTATAAATTATGTACTAATATAAGATGAAGGCTTTCAAAAGTACAGATGTGATGGATGATTATATCCTTATGAATCTCATAAGAAATGAAAATATTTTGAAAGATGAATATGAGCTCTTAAATTATGTTATTTATAGGCCTACCGAAATAGTTTTTAAAATAAAATTTTGATTACTAAATAAATAAGTGGTGTTAAGTCAAATACAAGGATTGAATTTCATTTAATTATTCATAATGATAAGAAATAAAAATATTTTTTTGTAATTTCAAAGTAATAATTCCTTTAAACCATTTTCCTATTACATTAGCCAAGCTCAGTTGCTGTACACAGGAGTTACCAACTAGTCTTCTCTCAAAGTCACCATTCTCCATTGACCAACACCATCTCATCTTCTAAGTCTTCTCCATTATCTTCATTACCTTTGCTATAATTAATATTTAAAGCTAAAAAATAGGTCCTGTCCACATCTTTAAGATGAATAATCTATTTACTTGGACCACCTCATCCATTCTTTGGTACAAACAAATAAAATGTTCAATATTAAATAACCTTAGTTGGTTCATCGCACTTTTACTATAAAAGAATAGTCTAGAGAGATAAAAAAAAAAGTAGGAAAAAGTAAAATATCTAAAAGAAGTTTAAAATAGTCATTGACAATAATATTAGAAGAGCGGGTGATTATCTTAACGCTAATATGAATAGACACAAAACAGATAAGCATTTCTAAAAAACATTAAATAATAATATTAAAAGGTATAATTATTGTAGATCGATAGAAATTGATAGATGTAACATCAAAATAAAATTAAGAAAAGTAAGCTATTATACTCTTTTACAGATTATCTATTTCTTCGTGGTTTTACACTAATTATCAAATTTACTTACATCAATCTAGGCATATTTTGGAATATCATAAAACTTTATAGAATAGTTTAACTATTGGTTTCTGAAGTATGGCTTAAACCAAGATGAGAGGGGTGAATTGGTATATAAAAATTCATTGCTTAACCTCTGTTAGATCATTTTTCTCTTTTAGTGCTTATGTGTGGTGTGATGTAAAGTGAATGATAAAACTATAAAATGCATGAAGGATAAAGTAAGTAAACAAATATACACAAACAACACAATTTTTATAGTAGTTTAAGAACCCCATCCCTACATCTACTCTTCAAAGAACACATACTTATTGTGCCTTGGGTTTCACTACATTTCATATAATGGAAATACAATAGTGGTCTTAGCATTCTTCTAGATTCTAGCTCTAGGGGGCTTAAATAGGTGTTCCCAATACTTTTCTGGATTCCAGCTCCAGGGAGAATAAACATAGTACTCCTAGCACTCTTCTAGTTTCACAAGCTCACTAGAAAACTCACTGGTTTCAAAGATCACCAACAAACTTAATGGTTTTCTAGAGATCACCAACAACTCTCTAGTTTTCAGATTAACCAGAAAACTAATATACTCTAAAAAGTGTTACAATGAAGCATAAGGGAAGATATGATCTTTTACAGCTATAACAACATGGAAAGATCATCCCATAATTTAAAGACAATGGCCATTAAGAATATGATGATTTAAGCACAAAGATAGATAACTAAAGGTTTAAGCTCTTAGCCATGGGTAGAAGGATTTGCATAAGGTTAAGCGTATCTGAAAAATATTCTTTCATCACCTTTGAATCGTCTCATCTCTTCTTTTTAAATAGATCTCTTGAAAACTCGACTGTTGGAGGAAGATGATCTTCATTAAATGTAGAAACAAAAGTAAATGAGGAGAAAATAAATGTAAAAGATCATTTTGATAATCTCCCATTTGAAAATGTCATCTTCTAATTAACTCTCATATGCCCAAAGCCATTCTGCAATGCTGACTTTGACATAGAAGAAGGTGAATAGCTTGTTCAGGTAACTGATGAATGAGGAAATGTTGCAACTCTGACTTGATTCACAATTTTTGAAAGAAGATAATAAATTCTGACAAACTCAATTGCTTTACTTTGACCGATACTTTATTGCATTTGTCTAAAGTTAATATCAGATAAAGTCTCTTTCCAGCTAGAAAGAGTCTCCGCATCTCTTACTTTGTCCATAATTGATTCAAGATGAATTTGGGCTTCTTCATTTGCAGACAAATGTGTTTTGCTTTCTGAACTTCTTCTTCCATCTGCTGCCTTTTCATTATTTCTTGAGATTTTGAATAGAGTATTCAGATTGATATCTTTAACATATTTCAAAATCTCTATAACTCAAACTTTCTAAAATATGGCAGATGGTTAGAATAAATATTTGTAGTCCTTCTCTTGAAGATTTGAATGGGTTCTTGATGTTGATTCTTATTTAACAAATAGAGCCTTCAAGCATTTTGTTCTTCTTCAATGGATTGTATATTTTTACTATACAAAAAGATAATGGATCACTTGGAAGAATATTGTTGCAAAATATAGTTGTTGTAGAGTATTGAATTTTTGATATTTGAAAATAATAATTTTTGCTATAGCAAGTTACTATAGCACATTACTATAGCAGTGTTATTATAGTAAATCACTATAGCACCAATTTATCTGAAGTATGTAGCAAACAAATATCTTTGTCTGGTAGTATTGTAGTAGAGTTACTATAGCATTGTTATTGTAGCAGATTACTATAGCCCTTCTTCATTATTCGTCTGCAGATTGGCTGAAGATTTGTCTATAGATTACTGTAGCAAATTACTATAACAATTTATTTGTTATTTTGTCTGCTAATTCAAACTTCGTCTGTTACTCCATCTGCTAATTCGTCTAAAGCTTTACTTCATCTTGCACTTTAGACAATCCACTTCATTTTCTATTGTAGCAATTCCACTTTGTCTACCACCATAACAGTACTCTAGTATTTTATTATAGCAAAAGTACTGTAACAAAATTAATGTAGCAGCGTACCTGCACTTGAAAATTTTTGCACTTTTGCCACATTGTTAGCTTGACATTTTTTATTATATTTTTCATTGTAAACTACAATATAATGATCCATAAGAAATTTGCATACGTTATAAAGCATGAATATGTAACTTAAATCGTGATTTTGTATCTATAAGCTTATTCAAACACTCATTCTTTTCATTCAAGAAGACATCTCTTTAAGGCACTTTTAACATATAATCCAAGGCATGATACACAAGGTTGAAAACAATATGGATCAATATGATTTCCATTCTAGACTTATATTAAGATGTATCTGCTTTCATAAATAATATTCCAATAGAGCATGCATATTTCAAGTATATCTTTCTACATTTCAAGTTTTCTATACTAGAAGCATCATTAACATAAATTAAGTCTTAAGATAAGTTTTGTTGTCATCAAAATCATACAATAATTCCAACATTAACTAATATAAGATGAAGGCTTTCAAAGCAACATATATTTGACTATATTCTCATGAGTCTCAGAAGAAATGAAAAAAAAATAAAAATCAATATTTGCTCTCAAATTATGTAAATTGCGGGCCTATCTAAATATTTTATTTAAATAATCTTTTGATTAGTAAATAAACAAGTAGTGTTAAACAAAATAGAAAGATTGAGTTTTGTGTAATTATTCATAATAAAAAATAAAAAGATTCCTTTGTAATTTTAAGCAACTATTTCTTTAATTTCATGTACAATTGGCGATGCTTGGGTGCTCCACACGGAGAGTTGGCAACTGGTCTTCCCTCAAAGTCACTATTAATTCTCCCTTGACCAGCATCCTCTCATCCTCCAAGTCTTCTCCTATCTCCATTTTGCATTGCAATTATCTTCCTTGTAATTAATATTTAAGGCTAGAAAGATTAGCATTGTCCACATCTTTAAGATGACTACTCTTTCCACTTGGACCACCCAATACATTGTTCGGTTCAAACAAACGCAGTGTTCGACATTCTACAACCTTATTTACCTGTGGTTGTTTTCTAGTGAGCTAATACGGGGACGGCTAGGGAATCTTCATACATTGGAGTTCCTTCACTAGTCGTTATCTCTTTATTTTTCAAGTCTTCTCTATATCTCTCATATATAAGATATTAAAATTTATAATGTCCAAGAATTATCCACAACCTATTTTGCCCATGCGCATAATTAAAATGCAAATAAAATCATTATTTTTCATTATTAGGCCCATTTGAGGATTATTGCATGTCAAAATTTGTATTTATATTTTAATATGCCATATTAAATTAAATAATTAGATCAGATTAATTTAAATAATTGGATTAGATTAATTTAACAAACCATTAAAAATTAAATATTTACTCTATATCAATTCTACAATTGAAATCTGATCTTAACACAACCATTGTCCATTGACCGCCAATGTCTTATCTTCCTAAAACTTCACCATTATCTCTATGTCCCATTCTCATTCTCATCATTATAATTATTTTAGTCCAGAAACTGAGGGATATGTTTCTACGAAACTAGAAATTTCCAACTTCACCATAAACCAAGCAGCACAATTAGCCCTTTTTTTATTTTTGCATAATAATCCTATGTTTTCAATCATTAATCTCATTTATTTTAATTTTATTTACTTTATTACTAAAATCATTTTGTATATTTCTAACACTATTTTCTCTACCGCCCAACCTGCTCCATTCAACCAATCACCCCCTTATTATTATTATTATTATTATTATTATTATTATTATTATTATATGTAACTCACTGAAGTTCTAGAAATGAAAATGTTAATTGGATTTTTTACAATATCTTAAGGGAACATAAAAGTAAATAAACAATAATGAAAAGATAGAAATCAATGGTTGCAGATAATTAGCATGGAAGATTGTAAAAATATTTAATTTCCAGCAATACCACATGAAAAGAACCAAAACACCAATAATCCACGTCTAATGCATACAGTTAAGATAATCTTTAAGATAATCCCAGAAAAATTGGGATTGTCCACAAATAAAAAGGGACTTTCCACATTCGCAGAAGGACTATGATCCATGCGTAAATTCATTGAATTATTGGAGCTTTCGATTTCTCATTGTTTGCAGATATCCCAAGGGTATGAAAGTGGAGCCTACAATGCATGCATGGAAGTAAAATCTAACTAAACCGGTTGCTAAATGGTCCAAACTAACATAATAGTCTTATCATCTTTGACTTGTTAACCATGCCAATCCATCAGCCATTTCTATAAATAAAGAACCAAGACTCTCCCCCAAACGGATCAACTGTGGCAAGTAAGAAGAAATCTGAATTGACTTGGGTGAAAAGAAAGAGTTGGTTGGTTGAGTATGAGGTTTTCTAATTACAAAACCGCCACTACTCTCTGCTTCTAATCATCCTTCACAGTTTGAATTGGTGTGAAGGGTGCTTGGATGAAGAAAGAAGCGCACTCCTACAAATCAAAGACTCTGTTGGATATGTAAAACAGACATATCCATGGGCCTTGTTGGTGGGGGACAATTCCTGTCAAAGGATCGGTGAGTGGTGCCAAGACTCTTCAGCCTCATAGTCCCATGTGGTGTCGCTGAATCTGGAAGTCTTCGCCGATGAAGGGCTGGGAACTTGGTATCCAAATGCTACCCTTCTTCTCAATTCACGGAGCTGGAATCCCTGTATCTCCCTGGGAATCAGATTGTGGATGGGTCATCCCTAATGGTAATTAATCTTCTTCATGCTTTGTATATATCTTTTACTTTCTAGCCATAGCTTCTAATTTAATTAATGGCTTGGACCCATGAATTGCTCCATCATCTTGACCGTTGATCTGATGCTGGAATATTGGATGATGCAACAAGATTTAACTTTTCAAATATAAATATACTCCACGTAGGACAAAAGTTGTTGATGAAGGGTCCAGTATATATAATGGTTCAAATTAAATTGGATACTTGTCTGTTTAAATGCATTGAACTCTTTAGCTTCTCCAGGCAATATAATGAATGAAGCCTGGTCCTTTTAATGGATCAAAACTACTATCGAAACGTATAGCATTGACTACATGTTACCCTTTTCACTATTTTTAAATCACCTTTTTTCAAATGCATCTATAATTTGTAGGGCTGACTCAGATGAAAAGCTTGGAGGAGCTCTACTTAGACAGCACAGGCTGAGTGAGAGCACACATTCTTTGTCAGGTAAGCACTCTGGCATATTTATATATGAGCTTGACTCTACTAAAAAAGTGTGTAGTGCATCAATTTCTACAAAGATGGGTATAAACATCATTTGGCATGCGCATAAGAGCATAGGAGTTGCGTCAGTGTAAGTGTAGGTATGCGTCATAAAACATCTATATATTTTTATATTTCTTTATATGTAATATATTTTCAATTTTCAATGGTTAGGATGGAAGATATATAGAACCTTACTCATATACCTAAATATGAGTGTACACCGAACTCGCATACACTATAGACTGCCCACTCGCTTTTGTCCCCACGCTGAGGAGACTGTTCTGATTCCCATGGTTTAATGGAAGGCATGAGCAAACTTATTTGTGCACATGCATACAAGGTAGGTGCCTTAGATAGTGTCCACTGATAATCCTAACCACTAAAGTTGTTTATCAATAGATACTGCCGGTGCAACATAGATATCATTCTAATTGATCACTCTATATGTATAATATTACCAATAAAAAATGCAATTGTACCAATTGAGCTTACACAAACTTAGAAATGGTCCACGGAGATTTCTAGGGATGACAATATTTTGAAAAGTAGGATATAACCTTTAAGGTGTAATTTAGACAACTAATTTATATATATCTCAATGGATGGTTAAGGACGGCTTGACTGGGCCCGCAACCATTTCTTATAATTTTCTACAATTGATTAGGCTTGACCACCTTTAACTATATAAATTTTACTTGATATTATATTGACAGAGTTAAAATGTACGGTCATGTTGAATTTTTGCACATGTAGTAAATTTGCTAAGATTGATTAGTTTAATTGTTATGGATTTGTATTAACAGAAATGACTTTATATTGATGGATCTCGTCGATGTTATTTGTTTACAAAACTCGATGGACATTGACATGAATAATACTAATTGATTTGTAAAGTTGTCCAACCTTCTCTATTTAATATTGTTTTTTTAATTTTTAAGAGCTAATTCTCGCTTGTCAGTGTAATAAGCTATTGTAGGCTATCAAATGATTCTGATGTATCCTAATTTGAGAGGTATATATTTTTGGATTAAATTATTCAATATCTGCTTAGTTAAAGGACCTTGACTATAGTGGCTTAGGTCTCAACTGGATCCTTCGAGCATGCTGAGCTTGACGGACAATAGATGATATTGACAGGGCTCGACGGTCTTAACTACATGGGCCAGAAAATCTTCTTTGATAAAGAATATATGGTGTGAAAGTTAATAGGAATTATTTATTCAATGCCTATTTAGGCAGATTTCATTATGTATACTTGATCTTTTATACTTAGATCCTTTGGTAAATGAAGGGTATGATGGGTTGTATGTAACTCCTTTATGGGCCCCTTTCCAGATTGATGGTCATTGACAAATTATTTTATCAGTACATAGCTTGACATCATTGTTAAATTCTTAAAAATAATAATTTGTGAATCAAGCAGTGTATACTAACCTCAACCATTGATTGTCTATTAATAATGTCTAAATATGGGTTGTTCACAAGAAATAGCTCCATTAATTTTTCATAAATATGAAACAAAACCAAAGAAAATAATATATTTGTGGAATATGCACACTAGAAACTACCCATTCCATTCACTCATGTTCATCCTACACACATGAACAACCAACATGTGGAGTTGAACAGTGAATGCAAGTAGCTGAGAGGACAATACCTTCTTTTAACTCCACTTTTAATTGGCTATAAAGGAGCATTTAAGCCCCCTACTAGCCAATTGCTGGGCTTTGGTTACTCTTCCAGCAATAGCTAAGCTTCTTCTAGCAAAAATTCTAAGTGTACATCCCATGAATCGGTGGTAGAAAGCTAAGAACATGGGCCATGGATCCTACAAATCCATCAAATCCTTTCTCCAACCTACAAGCAAGGCTTGAGCAGATGTGGGAGGTAGATAGGTGGAATCGTAAGCTTGAAAACTACTACATTTCCCAATGTGATATTTGACTGAAGTTAACATAGTTTATACGATGAAATGTAGAAGCAACGACCAAAGGTGGAGGAGGAGAATTGTCGTGCTGACAAGCTATATGCCTATAATGTAAGTGCTCAAGTGCTAAATATGTAACATTTGCACAATTTTTGGCATGCATAGACCATCCTCTTGCCTAGCTTCCCGCTAACCTAGGCTTTCTGGTTATATTACAGGAGATTGTATGGTGTGTTAGAATGTAGATTAGTTATGTAGATGGCCTCTATAATAATTCTATCACCACAAGTAGGTTGTCCTTACTTGGTGACTGTAGTAGCGTCATGATGAATGAACATGTATAAAATATAACAATAGGAAAAGTACCTACATGGACCCTCACAGTTGGCTAACTCAGCCCACCTCTTGTGTGGAAATTTAGCGGGAAGAGATTTCCTGAGGCAACCAATTTTGAGACAAAGCGAATGGTAATTTCTATTTGCACCCACTGTAAGTTTTTTTAGTCTTTACTCTATCTCACCAAAAATAATAATTATTATTACTTTACACAGGATCGCAATAGTTCATCCCACCGAAGACCAATAAACATTGTCATTGTTAGTCAAACCCAATCATAACTCCTTCCTATTGAATGGGCTTTAAATAACACTGTGACTGGCTTAGGGCATACAACTTAATATCATATTTTTTACCCTCTAAATCTCATGTCCACAATGTGTATGGTGATCTAGAATGATAGCTTAAAAAATGTGGCAGACATCTTATTATCATTTCTAGCCATTTTGATTGGAAATTTAAGTAACTATTTGCATTTTTGTCTATTTAGAACTAAAGTGTTTGCTCTTCAATATGTTTCAGTTACAAGGAAGTCATTTCGGACACTTAAGGACTCTACCTTTTTGAGTCCTGAGGTATGCATTTCTTTAATTACTAGAATTTCCTAGAGAATGTACTTTAACAGTTTTGAATGGCCTGAGTTCCATTGATTGTGGATTAGGTAGTTAATGTATACCTGTTACTCCTAAACTTTTGACAATGGTAGAGCATTGCTCGGGTTAAGCACACTAATTCTTAACGAATGTCAAGGTCAGATGCTTTGAGCATTTGTTTGTAGTCCATTGCCTTTATTACAAGTCCATTTGTTTGTGGCCCATCATTCATAATACTCTATAATCTATCCCATTCCCTTTGTTCATTCATTAATAGTAAATTGCATTGGCTAGTTGCGTATATTTCATTTGTTCTCATCTAAATGGCTAGGGATGATAAAATTCAAATTACGAACAAAGTTGATTAGACGCATGAAAGAACAACACCTTCATAACATCATACCTATTTACAATTAATTTTGTTAATACTAATATTCAAAATGGGTGGCATTTTCCCACCTATTAGTAGTCAAACAAATTACACATCCTATGTGACTAGTAGTTAAGCAAACATCTGCCCAAATGGCTACCACCACCACCTAGTCTCCAAGTCTAAGATACCCAAAACATCATGTATGGGCAACAAGATTTACAAACCAAAACCAATATACATTGGAATAGCCAAAGTTGTACATAATATTTATCAAAAGAGCAAAGGAGGAGTGGCTTTTTAGAATAGAGTTTGATGACAAATATCGCATAGTATTTCCTGTAATAGTCGATGAGATGCAAATAATATCTAATTAGTTCTATGAAAATGATACACAAATCATAATCATGTAGGTGTTCATCTAATATACATTATGTTTGCTCACCCATTTTCTTGCTAAGACACATCATTCACAACAACCCAATGAAACTGGGAAACAACCTTCTCTACTTCAAGCTCCATATAGATGCCCTCCAATGCCTCATCTGAAAAAATAAACTGGGAATTAAATGTGGGGACTAGCCATTTGTCCACTTGATTATTGTAGGACAACAATATATAAAAAGTGTGAGCATATTTATTGGATACAGGATGATATTCTATTGTAAACAAACACATACCAACCTTGAGTGGTGCAGTTTCCTTTTCATGGCGGAGAGCTCCATAAGCTAGGTTATCAAGAAAATAAATGACTCATTTCTGCCTATCAAGTATGAATACATACCAATGATGGTGATCACAGAATAGGATCATAACCTGCATAAAACATTGCAACAAATTAACATCTAATAATTCCCCATAGTCATATAAAGTAATCACAGATGTTGGTTTAACCAACTAATAGGAATGTCATGCTTTAAAGGGAGCACATCTTACCAATTTTGCAGTAGTGACATGTCTAGCTAAATTCTCATTTGCAATGATCCTTATTAGAACTATTCTATCCCGTAATAGATACATCTGTAGTGAACAATTTATGAGATCTAGAACAAATCTATATAGTTGTATTAATGCAAAAGAACCATAAGAAAACTTCATAGTTGTGGTGAAACTTACTCTAAAAGAATTGTCAAAGTAGAATCTATAAAATAAGGCTTTCTTTCCTTCCTAATAAGTTAAATCTATGAGACGAGCCATATAGGCATCCATCAACTATTGCACATATACATTAAGGTTAGTTATTCAATTATGGCAATCTCGGATTGGCCATGAAATTAACATGAAGCACTTACTAATATGTGTAGCTCGTTGCCTAATTTGAGACAAGTAATGACACTCTTTTTGATATTATGCATGACCTGTGAGAATACTAGTTCATTGTAAAATAGACCTATCATAAGCAATGACTCATGTGTTGTATTAAAACATGCAAAAACACTTAAGATTCAAGTAAACATAGAGATGCTATGATAGTATATCATCTAAATATGGATTGGGTGCAAAATTTTATACAAAGCCCATAATAAAGAATAAGGAAACATCCTAAAATAGCCAATACTCATTTTTATTATATTTCTATGATGTACACTAGCAAACAAATGGAATAATATTTTCTGCATATGTAAACCTTTAAGAACAATGACTATGGTAAACAAACATGATGCAACCAATTAGTCTTTACAAATTAATGACAACATCATCCTATGAAGAGGTAAATTTGTAAAGACATATACAGTGTCTTTACAAATTAATTAATTAGCTTCTCCCATCTACATATATAAAGTGGTCATCGGCTAGGCCATATACTGTTCTCCTTTTAATAGACCAAAAATATTACTGGAACGGATAATAATATTATATTTTTGCCTATTTACTATATTATTTGTGTTACATCCCCACGGTTCACTAATTAATTAAGTGGGCAATTAATTATAATTATGTCAATGATTTGGGGCGTGATTCTTCTGATCGTGTCATTATTATTATTATTATTATTATGCATCACTTGTAGGGTTCTCTCTGATGAAATGCTTGAAGGAGTTCCGCATACAGAGCAACAGGCTGAATGAGAACATCAGTTCCATGCCAGGTAAATAACACATAAAATGCACCACGCGATTGCAAAAGGATGAATAGAAGCTTGAGATTATGTTGCTGGGAAATTAATATAAACCTTCTAATTAACAGAAAGTCTTGATTTTGCAAACATATATTGGGCTATATATGTGGTCCATTCAATTAAAACAATGGTCTGATTCACTAAATTGTTGACCGATTCACAAACCATAGGGTATACGATATACATGCGAAGTGTCTGTATTTTTAAAAATCGCTGATTTAGCCAAATTAGGCAAACCAAAGAACCTTAGATCCCTATCTGGGCTCTCTAATTAAGTAGATTTCCAAACTAATTAACTAAATAGAAATAGGCCACCAATTTTCCTCAATTTGGCAGCATTTAAAATATTGCTTTGAGATTTGCTAAAAATCTTAGTTAATCAAGAGCTTGGTCTTAGATTTGTAGCTGTTGCTTATTTTTCTGAACAAGCCAAAATTTAAGCTTTAGCTACATTTTAGAAGCTCGTATTTTAAGCCTGACCTTGGGCTTTTATCTAACAGAGCCGCCGCATAGTTTAATCAGGACCAATCATTGTTTCACTACAACTTGAATTGATTATTGACCAAGAGGTCCCAAACAACCCCACAGGATAGATCCAAATGGTCTATTTTTATTATAAATTAAATTCCCAATAAAAAAGATGGATTTGTTAATAATTTTGGCAATAAAATATCAAAATACATATTTTTAAAAGATTTTAAAAGATGTGCCCAGTTTTTTTTTTATCGTCATCAATTAAAAAAAAAAGCAATCAACATCTATTAAGATCATTAATTTTGTAGAAACTCAAATCTGTGTACATCTTATACATCTAACTTAGCAATTTTACTAAAATAAAAATGCATAATACATTTGAAATAAAATCTAAAAATATTTTACGTAATATTTATCCATCCTTTTTAATTGGTTGAGGCGGTGTAGAAAATCAATATTTGTGATTATATTTGATCACTTATCAATTGGAACATTTAAGAAAGTGACAATATATTTACCATGTCTTCTGTTCCTAAATTTCGACTCATGATGCCAACTTGAATGCTTTATAAATGCGTTGCATTGTTGTATTTGTCACAGCGTTTCTACGCTACTGTATTTGGCAGGATTATGTAGGCTGCGAAATTTGCAGCTGTTGGGTCTTTCTTACAACAATGTTGCTGATTCGGACATTTCATCTTGTTTGCTTAATAACTCGTTTGAGTTTAGAAGAATTATATTTAGACGGAAACAATCTTGCAAGTTTATATGGTAAGTCTGAAAGTAAGGCGTCCCATTGGATTTATTGGTCTTAATTCATGTATAAAGAAAAATAGATGGCAAAGGTGAAAAAAAATATATCTCACACTTAAACGAAGAAAGCACAAAATACAATTTTAGATTGTTAGAACCATATATATTTTGGGTAATCACATGCTGAATTTGGATGAAATTGCACCTATCCTGACAGCACCGTACGTCGCCAACAGCTTTCTCTAATGTTAGAAATTGGGGGATAAAATTAATGACAAAATGCCACACAGAGTTACTATTTTACATCGGAGCTTGACTCCACTGCAAACAGTTGTAGTGAGAAAGATCTACAAACGCCCATCACTACCATTAGATTCCCTTAAAGAGTATATGAGAGGCTGTTATTCACCCTTACATTAGAGAGGCAAAACCATCACTACAAAAAAGACTTGTGCATGTAGGTTGGCATAACTGCTTGTGTGTTTTAGTCTGATGAAAGTGCTCTCTCCACCATCAACCCCACCCTCTCTTTGTGAGTGACTACAATCTCCTTCTTCCTCATTTCTCAATGCCATCGAACCACTACACTATCGTCATTGAGTTGTTGCTGCCAAGATCATTGCGAATCCCAAATCTACAAGAAAAGTGCATTCATTGATAGTATATTTTGCATGATTCAGAAACCCTAAATCCCTTTTCTTGACCCAATTTTGAAACTCTTCTCCCCATCTCTTCTCCATTGGTGCACTAGCTTGTTCCTTTCTTCAATGACACACCCTAATCCTATTCAATGCTGTGCATTTCACGATATGGGAGGAGATGAATAGGGTGTTCCTGTTGAATGGGGAAGACTCCACTATTTACTCCTCTCTCAGCACACCATCTCCCTTCCAACGGTGGCCATCAACCCTATTTCCCTTCCATCGACTACAACATTGTCTTCCCTCACATCTCCCTTATAGAGATGACCATCAATCCCATCGCCCTTCCATCAACAACAACATTGTCTTTCCTCCCATCTCCCTTCCAACAGTGGCCATTGATCCCATGTCCCTTCCATGGACGATAGCGGCATCAGCCGACATTGACCCTGATTTTGACGGCCATGTGTGGCATGTCCAACACCCTCACTCATCCTCTTAGTCTCAACTTCATGACTAGGCATAAACAAAAGGGGATTTTGCAACCAACATTTTTCCATCTCTTCCCTTCCAGTGTTGGTGTTTCTTTCGACACCAACATCACCTTCAACTTCAGTAAGCAACTCATTTTGTGTGATTTTTTATATTTTTTTTTCACATTCTATCACTGTCTTTTCCATATTTTTCCAAGCCCACAAATTTTTTTTTAAGTAGTGAGCCATATTAGTGCTAGGATGTTAGTAATGGGTTTCCTAGCATTTTTACTATTTTTCAGCAATTAAGTTATTTTATCTCTGTTTTTTTCTTGCTATTTTTCAGTGTTCAGCGGTAACTTCAAGGTTGCCTTCAAGTATGATGAGATATGATATTGTGTTTTTTTTTTTTGCATATTCTATCTATGTTTGCTATACTATAGTGACACTATTTGCTATTTTTTATACTTTTTTGTAGCAATACTGCTTTTTGAAAATGAGTAATGTCATTTGCCTATTCTATTGATAGCTTGGTCTAAATATTTATGACCCTATTAAGCAAAACAAAGATAGAAAGGGATTAATCCTTATTAGTAGACTAGTTGATTATAAAAAAAGAATCATGAATTAGTTGAGAAAAAAAAATCTTGTTAGTCCTATTGCTAGTCTATAATGGATGAAGAGACTCTCTTGGATCTTAACATTTTGAAAGTTGTTTAACCTACCACATTGCAACCAGAAAGAAGTCATTTGGGTATAACTGCACAAGGCTATGGTGGCCCAATTCATGAATTTATCTTGTGATGGTCATTTTTGCTTGCAATTTGTTTAGCTAACATACATGCTAGTATGACGCTAACAATACTATGTTATCATTTTTTGTGTTGTGATGTGAAGATGCTCATAACGCATTGAGATGATTTATTGTAATATGATCTGAGTATCCATTTCTTTGAACCAATAGCTATGTAATGTGTGAGTTAGATAGAAAACTTTACTAATATATCCAAACCAAAACCCAATTGGCTAAATAGTATAATCTTAGGAACACAAAAGATTTTGTATCCAAAGCTTTAAATAATAAAGGTTGGGTGC
>JAYJMB010057778.1:0-27177 GCA_036873735.1 Pouteria campechiana | reverse complement strand
GGATAATGGTGGTAAATTAGGGGAGACTCTGTCAGAATTTCCTCTGAATTTACCACTAGTAATGCTCCAGGAAGGAGGGGCGTTACAATAGACCTCTTCATTAATAAATCCATTTAATAATGCACTTTTTACATCCACCTTATATAGCTTAAAACTCATAAAGGATGTAAATGCAAGAAGCATTCTAATGGCTTCTATTCTTGCAACGAGAGCTATGATTCTTTAAAATCAATACCTTCCTCTTGACAGTACCCATTTACTACTAATCCTGCATTATTTCTTACTACATTCCAGATTCATCTAACTTGTTCCTAAAGACCCATTTAGTTCCTATAGGATATTGATTATTTGGTCTTGGAATAGTAGTCCACACATTATTTCTTTTGGATTAGTCTAATTTTTCTTGCATAGCTGAGATCCAGTTTTCATCTTCTAATGCTTGTTCTTTGCAAGTTAGTTCTAATTGAGAAATAAAAGAAAAATTACCACATATTTGGTGATAAGAAGATCTGGTTCCGACTTTGTCATATATATCACCAATTCTCAAACTTTTATGGTTATCATGCATGAATCTCTAATCTTTGGAAAAAATATTGTTACTTTCATTATTTACCTCACTGATGGATGGTCTATTGTCTATTTATTCTTCATCCATTTGAGTTTCTAATTGGGAAGATTCTCCTTCTTTGTCTTGATTTTTTTTTCTCAACCGAAGTTATTAGTTCACCTATTTCATTATCAAAATCACTTATCCTCCTAGAGGAATTAGTACTTTTATCAAACTTTACATGAATAGATTCCTCTGTAGTCTTATTTTTCAGATTGCAGACTCTAAATGCCTTACTAACAATGGAATAACCAAGGAAAATGCCTTCATTAGATTTATTTTCAAATTTACCAAAATTTTCTTTGCCATTGTTAAGAATAAAACATTTACAACCAAAGTATGAAAATATGAGATATTTGGCTTCTTGCCATAGTATAATTCATATGGAGTTTTGTTGAGTATGGATCTAGCAAAGATTCTATTAATAATATAACATGCAACGTTCATTGCTTCAACCCAAAAATACTATGGGTTGTTGTATTCACTCAACATTATCCTTGCCATCTCTTGCAAATATCTGTTTTTCCTTTCAACTACTTCATTTTGTTGGGGTGTTCTTGGTGCAAAGAAAGTTTGAAGAATTCCATTATTTTCATGAAAATCAGTGAATCTATGATTTTCAAACTATCCACCATGATCACTCCTTATGATAACTATATGAGAGCTTTGTTCATTCTGTACACATTTGAAAAATACTTCAAAAAATGAAAAAGCTTCATCTTTATATGTTAGAAACATTACCCACATAAATCTACTACAATCATCTATAATGACATACACGTAATGTTTCCCTTCAAGGCTTCTTGTTCTTGTTAGTCCAATTAAATCCATATGTAGCAACTAAAGGGGTTTGGTTGTTTATACTTCTTTGTTTGATTTGAATAATTCTTTTACTTGTTTGCCTTTCATACAAGCATTACACAAATTATTATCAAATTTAAGTTTAGGTAAGCTAACAACTAGATCTTTATTATATAATCTTTCAATTAGATTTTTGTTAGTATGTCCTAGCCTTCTATATCATAACATGGGTTCATTGTCACTTACAACAAAACATTTGACTTAGATATTATATAAATCCACCAAATATATATTTTCATGTCTCTTTCCAAGTGCTACAACTGAATTTGAACTATCTAATATTGAACAAGTATTAGATTCAAACACAACTTTGTAACCATTATTATAGAATTGACTTACACTCAAAAGATTGTGTTTTAATCCCTCTACTAGTAAAACATTTGAAATTGTAATAGAGGGAGGTTGGCAAATTTTACCAATCCAACCACTCTACATTTTCCATTATCCCCAAAGGTAACTGTTCCTTCGTTTTTAGCTCTAACTTTTATGAATAGCTCCCTTTCTCCTATCATGTGTCTTGAGTAACCACTATCAATGTACCACTTGCTATTCTCTGTGACTCTCAAACACATCTGTAGTAATGAAATTAAGCTATAACTTTTGGTACACATTTAGGAATCGGTCCAGGTGGGTTAGTAGCGGAATATTTTGGCACCCATTGATTTTTAAATATTACTGGTCTATTTTCTGGATACATAGTTGCATTTACAATTTCAGCAACTATTTTAGGAATCCAAATCATATTTTGTTTGGGTTCTAGTTTTCTTTTGTGATTTTTCTTTCTTTGGTTTCCTATATCTTTCTTTGTTTTAAGTTTAAATAAGTCAATGGTTAAGGTTCTTCTAAGAGCATGATTTTTTGCTTTTATTTACTCAAGTTCTATAGTTATATTCTAATCAGTTTTGAGCATTGTATTATATTGTTTTAATTTGGAGCATTCATTAATTATTCTTTCAAGTTCTCTTCTAGTTTCCTTATGTTTAGCTTTTAATATTTTGAAATTTGAATACAGTTCTTCTAATAATTCTTCAATATCAGAGTTTCAGGTTTTGAGTTTACCCATCATTGTGTATTGCCATGAAGCTTATTCCTACATGATGCTCTTCTTGATCCTTTTCTTTGGAGTTGAGTGAGCTGAATTGAGCTTCATTTTCTTCTTCTTCTTCACTCAAGCTTTCTTGCATCATGTTTTTCAGCATTTCCCATGTAGCCATAGCTTTCTTTTTCTTTTCAAATTTTATGCTATTAGAAATATTCTTTTTGTCAAAGTAAGAGTTATACATTTTCTTCTTGTCTCCTTGCTTTTTATCTAGTTCTAGGTAGTTAAACTTCATATGCCTAGGTTTGCTGCAATTGTAACAGATTGGAACTTTATTTTTCTTATCTTTGCTTTTGAAGATCTTGAAATTGTTTCCAAATCTTTTCTTCTTGAGCATGTTTTTGAATCTTCTCGTTATCATTGCCATATCCTTATCATCTTCACTGGTTGTCGCTTCTTCTGAAGATTCTTCATTTTCTGATTCTGCTTGTAAAGCTATTGTTTTCTTACCTTTGACTTCATCTGGAGCTTTTTGTTTCATTAGGACCTCATGGATCATGAGTGATCCCATAAGTTCTTCTACCGTCATCTTTGTTATATCTTTAGCTTCTTGTATGACAGTTACTTTGGGCATCTAGTGTTTAGGCAGAGATTTTGAAGATTTTCTTTACTAGCTTGGTCTGTTTGTATTTTTTGCCTAAGTTCTTAAAGCTATTGGGGATTTTCTGAAATCTTCCAAACATTTCATAAATGTTTTCGGATCCTTCATAGAGAAGGCTTCATATTCCTGTACTAGAAGATTTATTTTAGTTTCTTTTACTTGATTTGTACCTTCATGTGCCACCTTAAGTTTATCCTAGATTTCCTTAGCTAAATCACATGCAGAAATCTTTTCAAAATCAGAAGAAGTTAATGCATAATAGAGGTAGTTCTTTGCCTTAGCATCACATTCTACTGCTTGTATATCTTTTGGAGTATTTTTGTCTTCAATGTTAGTGACATTCTTTCCATTTTTCACTATAAGCCACAACTAGTAATATGTGGTAGTCAAGAAATTTTGCATTCTCATTTTTTAATACCCATAATTGGTTCCATCAAATAAAGGGGGTCTGGAAGTAGATTGTCCTTCAGCAGATATATTGTGGAACATACTCGCCATTTGAATCTCTTCACAAGTTAATATACTGGTAATCAAAATTTAACTAGTTAAGACTGCTCTGATACCACTTGTTGGTCTCTTGCACAATGGTAGCTCCAGAGGGGGGTGGTTGAATTGAGCTTTTAAAACTTTTGGCCAAATCAAATGGCCCAAGTGCTGAATGAATAAATAGAATAAACTGCATAGCACATAGCAGAAGAATTTTATAGTGGTTCGGCCCTTCTTGGGTTCCTACTCCACTTCTTTGAATCCGCCTCCTCTATTAATCTTAAGTTCCACTAATAATTTGATCAACCTAATCAAATACACATTGGTTTTCCAAGAAGCTCACCTACCAACTTATTGGTTTTCCAAGCTAACCAAAAATTTTTACAACTTGTTGGTCTTTAAAGGTCACCAACAAACTTATACTCTTTCAGCAAGTTTCCTACTTACTTATTGCAATACATAAACACTAAGCACTCTGCTTTTTTTATCAAATACTAAAACAAGGTGTATAGATTAATGCCTCTTCCTTAGGCAGATATGTATATAAAATTTTGAACTTTAAGTAAATAAATAATCAATAAGAGTAAAAGATTAAACTCCTTAATTGAGAAGCAATTTAGACATTAAGAGCTCTGACAAAGTTGTAGCCATTGGAGTTAAACTTTCAAGAAAGATTTTGAATGTTGAAAAGCTTTTTCTTGTTTTTTCTTGTAAATTCAATATGATCAATAGTATCTTCTTTTACATCTGAATTCCTCTTTTATAGGCTGAGAGAGATTTTTTTGCTGCTGTTGTTAGCAGACCTTCAAACGTTCGAAAATATTTTTCTTCACCTTACACTTTGTCTGGTGTGTCTAACTTTGCAATAATCTAGTATTGGTCTGCAACTTTGTCGCTGACTTTTCTTAATGTTCACATTCTTATTGGATGCTCCAAAGTTACTTCTTCAGTTACTCTGAAGAGACGAGTGAACAGATGATATCTTGAATGATTTCGGATGCTTTAATTAGTTTACTTTAGATTTTTTGAAATGATAGTAAGCCTTTTTTTTTAATTGCGACAGTCCTTTGTAGAGAGGAGTTTAGATTTTTTGAACTTTTAATACTTCAGAAGGGTGAATTTTGAAGTATTGTTCAATGATTCTGAAGCTTGCTTGCTGACTTTGAAATAAGGTTTTGAGGACTCTGAAGTAGTTCTGATAAATTCTGAAGTATGTTTGAATTACTCTAAAACATGAATGATTAACTCCAAAGTACATATTCATAACTCTGAAACTTGCCTGATAAACTCCAAAATGTCTCTTGTTGATTTTGAAGTTTACTATGAGAACTTTGAAGCTTTTATGATGACTCTGAAGCATATTATAACAATTTCAAAGATTGTTATAATGAATCCGAAGCTTTCTTGCTGACTCCGAAGTGTGCTTGTGATGACTCTGAAATACATTGTAAAAACTTCCAAGCTTTTCAATTAGCTCTAAAGCATGCTGTAAAAAACTTCAAATTTTTTGTTTTCTCATTTTTAGTATATATGAAATTTATATACTTATTTTTAAAGTGCATTACTTTGTTTCTTCCTTTTACTATCATGAAGATTATTCTCAACTTGAGTATGAGTTAATATTTTTGCAACATACTTGATAATAGATTATTAGTACCTTAATGTTTCACTCATATCTTTGCTCATCTACAAAACATACATGGTTAATAATGTTCATCATCAAAATCAAGCTAGATAGTATGTTCAACTGGTTTTCCAGGAGCTTGCCAACAAACTCATACACTAGTTTTTTAAGCTCACCAAAAACTCACTAGTTTCCAAGATCACCAGTAAACTTATACAATGATGATTTTCCCAAGCTCACCACCAACTATTGTGGATTTTCTTTAATGGAAGTGCACATGTCAAGAACAAGTAATAAAGAGTGTTTGAGATATTGTTCCCACGAGGATGTATGCATGCCAAGTATCAACTATTCTGTTTGAATGATTAAATTGTGATATGTGAATGTAAATAGAAAAGATTTAGATTAATAAACTCTAGAAATGATATAGATTATGGATAAATATAATGAGACAATGATTAAAACAACTAGGGGTTTCCAATTTCACTAGATTAATCATATTCAGTTCATCAGTTTAACAATCAATGTTTGCTCCTATGTTGACAACAAGTTTCACTTGGTTAATTGTTATTCTTCCTCAAGTCATATCAACCTATCTCAATTGGCTAATTTCCTACATCTTTGTGAAAATCACAAACCAATCAAGATGCATTCTGATCAAGAAACCTATAATGTTGCATAAGCTTTATAGATATCTCAATCATCATGATTATCTTATGGTGGTTAATCATTGTTTAATTCAATTATCACTTCTTAGCCTCAAATCAAATCATATATCATGTTGAAAGGGATAGCATTATTTTACAAGCATTAAATTGGATTAAACACTCGACATAGATAATGAGAAAATAAAGAAATGCATTAAATATAATGAAACCAAATAATCATTATCTGGCTACATCGTTACCCTAGATTAAAGTGCTTAATTCATAATGAAATCAAGGAAAACCATACACATTGTCTTATACATAATTTAAAAATAAAAAAGAATCAAAAAGAATAAGAAGGGATCAAGGAAAACTCTTTTCTTCCATTAGAGTGCATTGCTTCCGATTTGTCTCAAGCTGCAGCAATGTTGATCTTTTGTAAATAGGAAGATTGGTTGTTCAAAACATTTTTCTTCCATTTTGACTTGTCCCATATGGAAATCCTATAGTGTTGTTTGTTACCAAAAAATATGATTGAATGATTCAACACACCAAAGGTAAATGATCATAGATGTTGTTTTCATGCTTCGGATTAATTACTAGTCACATAACAATTTATTTTGGATAAAGTCACAGCCTTTGTCTATTTGTTTTCTTCTACAATAATTCTTGGTTGAATTCTCTCTTTGGTTCATGTCTTCTAGTTAAAGCTTCTTCTTATGGCATTTATCTGGAGTTAGTATCGGATGAACTCTAATGGTGCAGATGAAGTCAGACTTGGATTCAGACAAATTTTGCTTTGGTTTTTCATCCACTTGTTCAAACAAAGTAGGATGAACTCTTCTATTGTTCTGTATTTGTCCAAAGTTAATATCAGAGAAATTTCATGTTTGCCTTTCATCACTTGAATGAAGTTCCTTCAAATTATATGCATTTGTTAGGGCTACTGGTGGTTCAAACGAAGTTCATCTTCACTTCTCAGCTTCTTCATTTTCATTTGTTCGAGTTCCATGCAAAATTGCTTCTTTTTTCTTAGTCTTGGACAATCTTCTGATCAGTTACTTTGGATTGTCCAAAGTTATATTCTTAGACAAATTTTTTGCTTCTTGACCTTAACTTTGTCTTCAATTTCCTTTCATCTTTGTTTTGCATTTGTCTGAAGAGATTTCTCTTTGGATATTACAGTCAAAGAAAACTCCTTATAGCTTGTCTCAAAGCCTCTATTCTCTTGTTTCTTTTCTCTTCCGAAATGTAATCTTCAATTTAACTCTTCTCAAATGTAGGAGATGGTGAAGGCAGCTGTAACTCCCAGCCCACACAGGGTCATTACTCCCTTTTACATCATAAATCCATTATAATCATACCATGACTTTCTCACTTCCAAGGTGGGGTTGCTTTGATATCAGTTTCTAGTTTGCCTAATTCTATAGAAAATTGGACAGAGTCTCCGCTAAAAATGAGGTTGTCCACCTAGGGTACAAGCATTCAACATATGTGACAATACATTTTCTCAATTAAAATATATAAATAAGAAATAAAACACTTCATAATTCACCTTCACAACTCCCCTAACTCTACAGGCTCCCTTCCTGGACTGCAGCTACATCATGATGGCAATGCATTCACTTCTCTAAAATACACATATGTGTACAAACATCATCCACATCATACTCCATTAGTACACTAACATGCCTATAAATTTTTATCATATATCATTGAATCTTTAATACATGATATAGATTATTAGAGATGAATTAATTACAATCACCCATGTACATAAGATGAAAATTTCTTAATATTAACATAATTTTAAAATCATACATTCAACTGCTATGCTTCCATGTTAACCTTACCCTTTTTTATAGTCTTGACCTGTCAATTAAAAAAACTAACAAAAGAGGGCGTGAGTCCGGACAACTCAGTAAGTAGGCAAGTATACTAGAAAATAATAATCAATCAAATTTGCATGTTCGAAATCAAAACATGTATAATATCATGACAGTGTTCTATGCCATTTAGATGTATCAAATCATAATGGATCAATTAACTATTTGGGATGCTTAACCAATTCACGCATTCACAAAATAAATAATTGGGAAAACTCTTATCCCAAAAAACTTAAATTCATATCATAAACAAAATGTACTTCTTTTAATCTAAGGGAAACTTGTTATCCCTACATTCATATAAGCATATAAACCAAATAAACATCAAACTTAACAATTTTGGAATATCCACTATCCCCCAACCAAAATATACAAGCTCGGTACAAACAAATGGGTTATTGGGTAACCCCAATCACTCATACATTCAATCAGAAGGGGGCCAACTTACCTCAGAATAATCTACATCATCATCCGCATCTTTTCAAACTTAGCTTGTTGCCTCCATATCAGAAAATCCCACACATATCACATGAATCATATATATTATTTAGATATATATATATATACATGAGCAAGTCTCATTAATATAATGGAACATAATGATTAAATTTTCAGCCTAAGGAATCACATTGTATTTTACATGATTTCATTTTTGTACCACTAGACACAGTCATAGTAAATTATGCATAACTTTCTCACATTTAATTCCAAATTGAATGATAGTTATCTCCTTATTTATTTAATTCCAAGGCTTACAACGTTTATTTTTAACATTTTTCCTAATTCAACATTTATTTAATACCATTTTTTGCAATCAATTATTTTTGAGGAGTAGTTTTAGTAATTCAGACATAATTCTCTCAAATTAATTCCAAATCAAGTGATTCATATGTAATTTATATATAATTATAATACATACAACTTTTATGTTGGCAAAAGTTACTAATTAATGTCATAATTTATTGGTGGGCCCCACAAGGTAACATCTATTAATTTAGAGACTATTGCACTATTTAGCTATAAATCTCTCATATCAACTCAGAATTTAATGATTCTTATCTTTTTAGAAAGATAATTTCACAATATATAGCTTTTATGTTGAACATTATTCTAAAATAAAACAATTTATGGGTCAAAATTGGGACACTATCAGCAGCAGATGCAATTTCAGGATGGACATGATGGCAGCTGCAAACTTCAAGGTATTTACTTCCTGAATTATTTTGGACAAGTTAATGTTGGAATTTTTCTACCAAAATTTGCAGATTTTTTACTTATTATATTAAAAATTACCTCATATTTTTATATTTTAAAATCAATTTATTTGATAAGATTTTAATTAGGCTCAAGATGACTATTTAATAGCGCATTTTAATGCAATACACATGTTCTATTTCATCCTTGTTCTCCACCTTAATCATCACATTAATTCCAATACATTTGAGATAATTAGCTGTTATACTAATACCCTAAATAAATCATGATTAACCATAAGCAATTAGGCTTAATCGCTTAACCAAATCCCATCAAAATCAGCCCCAATAGTTAGTGGACAGCAGGGTCCTTTCCATTGAATTCCATTTTCCAATGTACTGATTTTTATTTCTATTTCAATCAATCCATAGCTGAACTTATTTAGACATTAATTACTCATTATCATCCCTAATTATAGACCCTAATCCAATTGAAAATTTCTTTAGCAAACCCTACTGATTAGGGTTAATCCATGGCATAATAATTCAGCAAAAGATTCATGTTTTCAACCCATAATCATGCTTAGTAATCTGAATTAACTGTTGCCACACCTGAATTTTGGGATTTCCATGGTGGGTCCCACCTATAGCAACAATTCTTCAATTTTTGCTAGCTTTCAATCCTTAATCCAAGAGGAAAATTGATGCTATTAGTTGCCCTTCCCACCAATTAGAGGTTGCTTCCACTTCTATTGATCAAAACCCATCAAAACATAACATTTGGGAGAGAGGGGAAGGAGTTTTTTGTGAACAGGGGGTATGGGTAAGGCTTATTTGAGAAGGAGATTGAAGATGATGTGTTCCACTGCTTATTCATAAGCTAAAATATATCATAGTCTATAACCTATGTATAACCATGCACTTGCACCTTTTCAAACTTGCATTAATCCTTATTTTTAACATGAGTAGGCTGCCTATTTCATAAATCATGTGCTCATATTAATTTCCCATTCATTAAATATGTCATTTCATAGTTTTATTTATTTTCCTTAATTAAGATTGATTTAAATCAAAAAATTTCAAAATATATCGGCATACTCGGCATTTCATCTTTCTACATGCATTTTTTAAAATTTTCTTCACTTGTTAATCATTGATTAATCTGTGTCCTCCTCATCCTCACATTATTATGGATATTCCATCCATTTTCATAATTTTTTCATAATAAAATTTAATATTTTTCAATATATACACATTCGGTGTTCCACCCATTTAAATTAATTTTCTTCTCACTTAAATCACTTATTTAACACACTTTGATAAATTTCCACCCTCATTCTCATGTTTATATTAATAATCTACTCAATTCCATAAATTTTCCATGATAAATTCTAAAAAATTTAACTATACTCCATGCCAAACTGACAAAAATTAACATAAATTAAAATTCACATATCTGGAATTTTTGGGGCCTTACATTTCAACCCCCTTATAAAATGTTTCATCCTGGAAATTTAAAATATCAGTCCACAAGTCACAATATCAAATCATATCTCTTATTCCCTGTACTACGTTTCCACTACGCACTCTAATGTTTAAAGTAGTCAAAGCATATCTATTCTAATCCTCATAATCTCACCTTTAACAAAGATAACATATATATATTACTTGCATCAACACAATCAAATCAATATGATATACTCACAAAGAATTTTACAACCAATGCTAATACCATGGCATACAGTCATATTTAATGAGTCATACATAATTAGACTCAATGAATACATGTAACTAGCCAGCTCTGGGCCGTACACACATAATACATGATATACCACACATGTATCGCATCCATGCATGCTATTACACTATCACTCACTGTCAAGTGCAATGCTCATATATATTATACACATCATACAAGCATATTTCAAGCATACCATGTCCATCATATTTAGGCAATCCTATCCCACTTGCAACTAAATGGTATCATGCACGGGAGGCTATCAATCCAAGTGGACTCAGCCACTAATCAATAGCTGCAAATTAGGTGGACATAGCTACAACCAAGTGGAAAAGAAACCACATTGTTTCCAATTTTATTACCAATTTATACAATAATTCATTCTTTATAACTTATCATTTTCTTCTCCCTATTAATACATGATTAGTGGATTTCTGTATCTCCCAGTCATGAATGTTACTAGACTCATGGCGGCAATACCGATGCCACCTATGACATCTAGCCCTCACTGCAACATAAAGATATCAAATCCACTATCTACATCAATTAGCAGATTTTAGTATAACCATTAACCTTTAATGATACAACCTATAGGGGCTCCGTCTTATATAGTATATCATGCTTCATTATACATATCATATCTTTTCATATTTTAGTCAATTCTTACATTATCAAACCAATGCCACCCTACTGCCACCCTGGCAGCCGTCACCCCAAGGGTGTCAATCATTCTTCAATTGGTCAGGGTTGATGGCACCCCTGTCAATCTACCCACTAGTCAATCGATGAATCTTATAGCAAAAGATCAAGGAAGCCATCTCGACAGGCACCCAAACCTCAACGCACATATAGAGTAAAACTCAGAGGCTTTACTATCCCCCTTCATTGGGCCTCCATCACCCCACTATCGGGGCTTCAACTCCCTTCAGCTGGGGCTTATCCGCCTCGTGGTAGCATACAATGCATTACTAATTACACATACTCAAGTATATCCATGCAAGTCACACACCCATTTCATGCAGACACTATGATAACACATCACTTCCATGCATCTTTCATGCTAGTCATAAGCATCATGTCCATGCACTGTCATGCATTACCATTCGAGCAATGCTTTCACATGCTATGCATGACACACCCCATTCTAGGGAATACAATGACCATGTTACTAATGCATATCATATACATTTACACGATATATAAACCAAATAACCAATAGCAATGACAAAGACACATATAGAACATCATGTAGTCATGGCAATGATGAAGGCACATATACAACATCATACAATCAAGGCATTCAACACCAATACACATTTCTCATTTACACTTATAACATAACAATCAAAATTCACTCAACCAAAGCATACACTATCATAAATATTCATCCAATCTTAGTTTAACACAACAAACCTACCACACATCAAAAGGGAGGTATACGCTTACACCTCATATGCACTACATTAATTGCATATCTATTCATGAAACTAATGAAACTTTACGTATCATTTCTCTCAGGTCCATTATTTGTGCTACTAAAGAACTTTCACACTTATGCTATTATCATTCACATCTTAGGGTATACCTTTCCCTAAGCCAATCGTTCTTCAACTCATGTGGGTATGTCATTTTCTAACTCCTTCAATAACCATTTTCATCATGATTTTGCAACCTATCTCACACACCATACTATCCGCTAGCTCTGATACCACTTGTAATGCCCTGCCCACATGGGGCCGTTACTTCCTTTTACACCATAAATCCACTATAATCATACCATGACTTTCCCACTTCTAGGGTGGGGTTGCTTTGATACCATTTTCTAGTTTACCTAATTTCTACAAAAAATCGGACAGAATCTCCCATAAAAGTGGGGTTGTCCACCTAGGGTAAAAGCATTCAACATATGTAACAATACATTTTCTCAATTAAAATACATAAATAAAAAATAAAACACTTCATAATTCACCTTCACAACTCCTTTAACTCCATAGGCTCCCCTCCTGGACCACAGCTCATCATGATGGCAATGCATCCACTTCTCCACAATATACATCTATCCCCATACATCATCCACACCATACTCCATTAGTACACTAACATGCCCATAAATTTCAAACATACATCATTGAATCTTTAATACATGATATACATTATTAGACATGAATTAATTACAATCACCCATGTACGTAAGATGAAAATTTTTCAATGTTAATATAATTTTAAAAGCATACATTCAACTACTATGCCTCCATACTAACCTTGCCCTATTTTTTTGATCTTGACCTATTAACTAAAAAAGCTAACAAAAGAAGACATGAGTCCGAGCAACTCAGTAAGTAGGCAAGTACAATAGAAAATAATAATCAATCGAATTTGCATATTCGAAATCAAAACAGGTATAATATCATGAAAGTGTTCTATGCCATTTAGACATATCAAATCATGATGGATCAATTAACTATTTGGGATGCTTATAATCCCCATCGATTCATGCATTCACAAAATAAACAATTGGGATAATTTTTATACCAAACAAACTTCAATTCATATCATAAACAAAATGTACTTCTTTCAATCTAAGGGATACTTGTTATCCCTACATTCATATAAGCATACAAACCAAACAAACATCAAGCTTAACAATTTTGGGATATCCACTATCCCCCAACCAAAACATACAAGCCAGTACAAACAATTGGATTATTGGGTAACCCCATTCACTCATACATTCAATCAAAAGGGGGCCTACTTACCTCAGAATCATCCACTCCATAATCTGCATCTTTTCAAACTCAGCTTATTGCCTCCATGTCAGAAAATCCTACACATATCACATGAATCTTATATCTTATATATATATATACATGAGCAATTCTCATTAATATAATGGAACATAATGATTAAATTTTTAGCCTAAGGTATCATACTGTATTTTACATGATTTTATTTTTGTACCACCAGACACAGTCATAGTAAATTATGCATAAATTTTTGATATTAATTCCAAATTATGTGATATTTCTCTTCTTATTTATATAATTTCAAGGCTTAAAACTTTTATGTTTAAATAGGGTTTTTGGGCTCCACAAGAGACACTTTTTGCAATCAATAATTTTTGAGGAGCAGTTTTAGTAATATAGACATAATTCTCTCAAATGAATTCCAAATCAAGTAATTCATATGTAATTTTATATATAATTCTAATATATACAACTTTTATGTTGACAAATTTACTAATTAATCTCATAATTTTATTGGTGGGCCCCACAAGATAATGCCTATTGATTTAGAGACTGTTACACTGGTTTAACTAAAAATCTCTCATATCAACTCGGAATTTAATGATTCTTATCTTGTTAGAAAGATAATTTCATGATATAAAGCTTTAATGTTGAACATTATTCTAAAATAAAATAATTTATGGGTCAAAATTAGGACACAATCGGCAGTAAATGCAATATTGAGGATGGACATGCTGGCAGCTGCGAACTTCAGGTTATTTATTTCCTGAATTTTTTTGGACATGTTAATGTTGGAATTTTTCTAAAAAATCTATAGATTTGTTATTTATTATATGGAAAATCACCCCATATTTTTATATTTATAAACTCAATCCATTTGATCAGGTTTTAATCAGGCTCAAAATGATTATTTAATAAGGCATTTTAATGCAATACACATGTTCTGTTTCATACATTTCTGTCCACCTTAATCATCATATTAGTTCCAATATATCTGAGATAATTAGCTACCATATTAATAACCTAATAAATCATGATTAACCATAAGCAATTAGGCTTAATCACTTGGCCAAATCCCATCAAAATCAGCCACAACAGTTACAGGACAACAAGGTATTTTCCATTGAATTCCATTTTCCAATATACTGATTTTCATTTCTATTTCAATTGATCCATAGCTAAAATTATTTAGATTAATTACTCATTATCATTCCTAATTATAGACCCTAATCTAGCTAAAAATTTTATAGCATACCCTAGTAATTAGGTTAATCCATGGCATAATAATTCAGCAAAAACTTCATGTTTTTAACCCATAATCATGCTTAGTAATCTGAATTAACAATTGCCATACCTGAATTTTTTAATTTCTCTAGTGGGTCCCACCTATGCAACAATTCTTTAAATTTTGCTAGCTGTCAATCCTTAATCCATGAGGAAAATGGATGCTATTAGTTGCCCTTCCCAGTAATTAGAGGTTGCTTCCAGTTCTATTGATCAAAACCCACCAAAATATAGAATTTGGGAGAGAGAGAGGAGGGAGTTTTTGTGAATAGTGGGTATGGACAAGGCTTACACGAGGAGGAGATGGGAGAGATGTGTAGCATTGCTTATTTATAACCTAAAATATATAGTAGTCTATAACCTATGTATAACCATACACATGCACCACTCTTAACTTTTCAAACTTGCATTAATCCTTATTTTTAACATGAGTAGGCTACCCATTTCATAAATCATGTGATCATATTAATTTTTCATTCATTAAATATGTCATTTCATAATTTTATTTATTTTCCTTAATTAAGATTGATTTAAACCAAATTTTTTTAGAATTTACCGGCATACTCGGCATGTCATCTTTTTACATGCATTTTTAAAATTTTTCTTCACTTGTTAACATTAATTAATGTGTCCTTCTCATCCTTACATTATTATGGATATTCCATCCATTTTCATAATATTTAATAATAAAATTTAATATTTTTCAATATATACACATCCGGCATTCCACCCATTTAAATTCATTTTCTTCTCACTTAAATCACTTATTTAACACACTTTGATACATTCCCACCCTCATCCTCATGTTTATATTAATAATCTACTCAATTCCATAAATTTTCCATGATAAATTTTTCAAAAATTTAATTAATATACTCCATGCCAAACCAACATAAATTAACATAAATTAAAATTTACATATATGGAATTTTCAGGGCCTTATAGTAGCTGGACGTGATCTTATACTTAGAATTTTTTTTACATCTGCTGTGTCTTTAGCTTTGAAATTCATCAGACTATATTTATCCTTATATAATTTACCCATGTTATGGAGCAAGAATAACATATATTTTCAGCATGTACTATAATAAACTCAATAAAGCATAGTTTAAACATGTGATTCAAAATATGATGATTAAGATTAAGTGTGTCATGAATTTATGCTTGTATAATTTGAAGTTTCATAACACTTGTATGTTTCAAGCATAATTGTCAGCAGTTTCAAGCACACATATTTTGTCTTAAAGCAAGTTTTGTTATTATCAAAATTATACACAATGATCCCAACAATCTCCCCCTTTTTGATGATGACAAAACTTAAAGACTTGTGGTAATTAAAATTTTGCTAATAGTCTACTTATAAGACTCCTCTTGAGCAACTGGAATTTATATTCCTTAGGAGTTCGACACTTTTGCAATAATCTTATAACCCAGGTTTACTAGTTTTGATTCAAGTGTCTCACAAATCATTTCTCCTCTCTTTTTGTCTAATGTAGATTTCTCATTTTTTCTTTCTCACAAATCTCACATTTTTCTCCCCCTTTTTATCAGAATAAAAAAGGTTCAGCATAGGGGAATATTTCAAAGGTTTAGCAAGATGAGACTTGGGTCCTAGTGTCATGAATTTTCTGATTAGGTTCTTGATTCATGATTTTATTGTAGATTCTTCTCCCTGTACTAGCACCCAACTTTGACTCTCCCCCCTTAGCTCATAACCATTGTTGGGTTCCAAAAAAAATGTCTTGTTGGGTCTTGTATTATAATTATGAGATAGAATAAGTGTTCATCAATATAAAGAACAAATTCATGTCATGGGCAACATTAAACATCAGATAATTGTGATTGAAGTTTTAAGGATAAGCAAACAATTTTTAAGCATACATCAATTCATATATCATAATTCTTATTTAGATATAAAGGACACCTAATTGGTATTCAAATCATTTCAAAACTTTTTCATATATGTGCAGCATATTTTATTAGAATGATAAGCACACATCATTTCTATTATTCAATAGTTATGATATGACAATGCATGATCTTAGTTGGGTCCTTATTGGGTCTCTAATGCATGATGACTTATCCTTTGTCTCTCTTAATGTACGTGCTACTAATGCATCTCTTTTGTTGTCATTATCAAGAAAATGGGCTTGATGCTAGCACATAACTCTCTTCTCCTTTGACCATACTCTCTTAATGTAAGTGGTTTTATTTCGTTGCTAAGTGTACCATAGTTGATAAAATGGTTAAGAGAATATAATAGCAGCATTAAGATGTCATTTAGGAAGTCAAGAGCCACTTTGTATTCTCTACCATGTCTAAAAAAGATGAAAATTAGGATTATGTTCATGACCGATACCATAGTAGTCATGGCATCTTTGACTTCTCCTTTGAAGTAGATTCAGAATGAGGAGGGAAGTGAAAGATCATGATCATCAAGGTGAATTCATTTTTTGTATGAAGAGATAAAGTAACTAAAGGAGGAGTTGTATTTTGCTAGGGGCACAAATCTTCACTTGGATCATCTTCTGACCAAGCACTGCATTTCTTACATGGAGGTTATGGATTGTAATAAGGTATTGGAGATGGAGTTAACTAAGGCCTAGCAGTGGATAGAGGAGCTTGAAGTAGTTGTAGATTTTCTTAACAAATAAATATTTTTGAGTGATAGTTTTTCTGTTGTACTCTTTAGTAGTATGTTTAAGTTTTGGAAATGTGAAAACTTTTAATTAAGTACTTTATTCTGCTTTTTCTATTTTTATTTCCTTTTATTTTCTTTGATTGATTTATTTCATTATGGTTTAAATAAATTAATTTCACTGTGTTGCTTGTTTTTACAGAATGCATTCTTATGTTATGTAGGCAACATTTAAACATCAAATGTTTGTGATTTGAAATTTCATGGTGTTTGTTAAGTGTTTATCATGATATAGATTCAACCAAACATTCTATTATTAGAATCCTATGTGATTAAATCAATCATGGAATAATGTATTGATTTTGTAAAAGGATTTTAGACCATGTGATATGTTAGTGATGTTTTGGGCAGAATTAAAGCACAAACAGTTATTAATCATTGCTTCATCATAATGAATAGGATCAATCTTGTGAGATGATTCTAGGTTATGATCTTTTATCGTTTTAGCACTATCTTTGTATTATAAATTTCAACATTTTATTAGAAAGATTTTTCAATCATAAAAAGAAGAATATCTAGACTAATGTGTTTTTCCAAGATCATGTATTTCTTCTTTGAATTCTGTTACTTGATTCTTTTAACTTCTTTGAATGGAAATGTCTTATCCTCAAATGTGTCCTTAAATGGTGAAGGGTGGTGTTTTTCAATAGAACTTTCTAGTTCATCTCTTCCACATAATTTATTTCTGCCACATGTTTGATTTCTACTCTTTTACAAAAGAGTAGCTCCTATGTATTCATTTTTAAGTGTGGACAAAAGTGTACTTAGTGCCGGTGGAGAGTTCATTTGAGAGTCTCTTTCTTGTCTAGACTATCTTCATTTTCATCTTTTGGCATTTTTAGTATTCTTCCAAGATGTTATTTAGATGAGAGATATTTTGTTCAACATTTGTCTCCATAGCTCTTACTTTGGACTCGTAGTTGTTGGGTTTCTAGCATGGGAATTTGTTTTCTATGGATAGGTGCTTTGTACTTTATCAACTTAGTCCTTTCTTGATAGTTTTTCAAATGTTGTTTCCAAGTTAATTTCTTTAGAATATGTATTAGTTCGCCTAGCATTGAAGTGTACAATTTAAATTTCTTATGTTTATGTTTGTCTTTTTGTGATCTTTTCTTAGACATAGTTTCTATTTTAGGAATAGAAGGTTGAGCTAAGAATGTCTCTCCTCGTATTTAAAGTTCTTGGAAAAGTTTGAGTATTAAAGAGTATTGAGGAACTTCTATGTAAACTCTGATTACTGCTTTTGGTGTCAAATTCCCTTAATGATTTTCTGTTTTTCAATTTCTACTACTTCTTTTTTTTAATCAATTAATATAATGAAATTTAATCATTGTAGGCATAAAAGATATAAAGTGTTGAGAAAATCATAAAAATAACATGCTAAACATACATGAATTTTAAAGCATCATTGTTACAATTGATTTAATTAAGTTTTAGTTTATTATTCAAGATGTTTTATATTTAGGCAATAGAGCCTTAATGAAGATGTTAGAAGGAATGCCAACGAATGGAATTCCTATTCGATACCTTAATTTGTGAAGTTTCTTAAATAGTCTTCACTATGCTTTGGAAAAAAGAGTGATCGTTTTACTTATTATCTAGAGGTTTCAGAACGATTTAACTTAGAACAATGAATTCATATCTATTCAAATCTAAGTCAGTCTATTTAGAGGCATATATAGCAATGTAATGTCTAGTCAAGTTAGACAACTTATCTCTTTTGATGCTTCCTTTCATGATTTTCTCATTTAAGCTCAAAGGTGATGTTGCAAGTCTTTGACCATTCCTTTAGCTCTTGCTTTTGAAGTTATTAACACTTTATTTGAAAATTGACATTGTCTAGAATAGAATCTTATTTTGTCTAACCCTTTACTTATGTCCGGAACTTAAACTTGTTGACCCGTCTTGCTTGGATTTATGAGTTGAGAAAAAGATCTTGATTTTCCATTGCTCTACTTCTTCTTCCATATGCTCATTTTAAGCTTTCCTACAAACACTTAAGAAATTCTTGCACTTTCTCTTCATTGATAGGCTCAAGCAAATGTGAACATATATTACCGATTGATTAGTGCATTTTGTCATTTTAGCCACAATAGTATGTAGAAAGTTATACTATTGAATCAAAGCAGTTTCATGGATAACTAGGATGAGTATTCTGCTTTAATCATAACTAATATTGAGTTATTTGAACTAGCATAGTCCCGAATAAGAATGACAACTAACTTTATATGCTGGATCAACTTATTTTTGTCAATAAATCAATATGAATTTTTGAGTGTAATCATTCATTTGAATTATTTCACAATTATGTTTTGAATTATATGTCTTTTAGGCATTCTTATATTTAAGTCATTAATTATTTGAATGGTATTTGTTTTCTTATTCCTAGTTATCCCTAGGATCCTATTTTATGTTTTTCATTTATTTTAATCTAAATCCTGGGTTCTATCAATATATAAATGAATTAATAATAAAGGTTCACAAATAAAACTCCAAATACAAACAATGACACATAATAGAGTCATTTGAGTTCATATGAAAGTTAACTTTTCCATCCTTTGTCTAGGAACCATTTGCATTTCGAAGGAACTTGGTATTTCATCTTTTTTTCATTTTCTTTGTTCAAACCAGGGCTCCTTTCTTCTTCTTCTTTAGGAGTTTGTTTCCTCCTTTTCTTGACATCATGCACTCAAGTCCTACTTTCTTGGTATCATGCACTTAAGTTAATCTCAGCAGTAGCATTAGTATTATATGAGTGCAAATTATTTTACCCCTTGGAAATTATCTTAAGCTTGTCCAAAATATCCTTTTTGAAAACATAGAGGATGATAGTGTTGGGTTAGCCATATGGATCTCTACAATTAGTTATGTAGCCTGCTCTAATATCACTTGTAGTGTCCTATAGGATGGCTTAACCTTAGAGGGGAGGGGTGAATTAGGTTTATAAAAATTTCTTACCTAACCCCTATAAAATCAATTTTCCTATTTTCATGCTTATGTATTGTGCAATATAAAATAAATAGTAAAGTAGTAAAGTGAAGGGAAAGTAAAGCAATTAGGCATACACAAATAACTTGATTTTTTATAGTGGTTCGGACAACTTCCCTACTCCACTCTTTCAAGAGCACACTCTCATTGTGCCTTGGATTCCACTATAACTCATATAATGGGTTATAATCTAGTTTTCCTGAGCTCACTATAAACTCACTAGTTTTAAAGATCACTAGCAAACTTGAAGGTTTTCCTGAGCTCACCATCAACTCACTGATTTTTCAAGCTCACCAGCAAACTTATACTCTAGTTTTTTGAGAGCTCACTAGAAAATCACTTATTTCAAAGGTCACCAGCAAATTTGATAGTTTTCTTGAACTCACCACCAACACAATAACCTAGTTTCTAGGGCAAACCTGGAACTTTACCTTCACAGGTATTATATGTAAAAGGAAATGCCTTTGTCTAGGTGGATGAGTACAAATAGTTAAAACATAAATACAAATGATAAAACAATAAGCACATTACAGTGGATTCAAACTCACTTGATGTAGTATTGATGTAGCAATGAAGCTCTTTAATCGTGGAAGCACCTTGGAGTGAATAACTTAGGAGACTTGAATGGGTTTCTTGTTGGTTAATTCACCTTTGTCAGTTAAAACCCTCAACCTCCTTGTTTCTTGATAATCTCTCGGGAAGACTTGATCCTTGAATAATCTCCTTATAAGGCAAAAGATCTTCCCTTTATGTATTTGAAGAAGTGGGCCTTAAATTTATATAGAAAGATGAAGCTCTTGAATGATATGTTAAGATTGAAGCTCCTATCCTAAGGATGCAAAGATTTATAGAAGGTTTTAACCTCAATCCCCTTGCTTCTTCAATGACTTTTGCAACATCCCAGCTAATCTCCTTAAATAGCTCTTCTTAATAACTTGATCATTGGAGAGGATTAAGTTGGATTAGATGCAAAAATGAGAGTAGCAGTGAATGTAGAAGACCATTGAAATTTCTTCCATTGGAGTGCATTGCTTTTGATTTGTCTCGAGCTGTAGCAACGTTTATCTTTTGTAGAGAGGAAGATAGGTCGTTTGAAAAGTTTTTCTTCCATTTTAACTTGTCCTAGCTGGAAATCTTGCAGTGCCTTTTGTTGTAAGAAAAGGTGACTGAATGATTCTGCACATCAAAGACATACGAGCACAAATGTTGTTTTGATGCTTCAGATTAGTTGCTAGTCACATTAAAATTTATTTTGGATAAAGTCACATCCTCTCTCTATTTTTTATTTTTTTTCTTCTGCAGTAATTCTCAAACGAATTCTCTATTTGGTTCATGTACACCAGTTGAAGCTTCTTCTTATGGCATTTGTCTAGAGTTAGTATCAAACAAACTTCGATGGCACAGACGAAGTCAAACTTGGATTCAGACAAATTTTGCTTCTATTTTTCATCCACTCATTCGAACAAAGTATGATGAACTCTTCATTCATTCTACATTTGTTCAAAGTTAGTATTAGACAAAGTTCATGCTTATCTTTTATCACTCAAATAATTGCCTTTTGTTGCTCAGATACAGTTCCTTCTCATTATACGCATTTGTCAAGGCTCCTTCATCTTCACTTGTCAACTTCTTCATTTTTGTTTGTCTGAGTTCCTGGAAAAATTGCTTCTTTTTGCTAGTCTTGGATGATCTTTTACTGGGTTACTTTGGACTATCTAAGGTTATATTCTCGGACAAAGTTTCTACTTCTTGACCTTGGCTTTATCTTGAATTTCCTTCCGTCTTTGTTTTGCATTTGTTTGAGGAGATATCTCTTTGAATATTACTGTCAAAGAAAACTCCTCATAGCTCATCTCAAAGTGTCTGTTTTCTTCTTTTTTTCTCTTTTGAAATGCAATCTTCAATTTAACTCTTCTAAAACATAGCAGAAGGTTAGGTAGTTAGATGTGATCCTGTATTTAGAAGTTTTCTACACTTGCTACATCATTAGCTTTGAAATTCATGAGTTAGTTGGATATGATTCTATACTAAGAAGTTTTCTACACTTGCTGTGTCATTAGCTTTGAAATTCATTAGAATATATTTATCCTCATATAATTTATGCATGTTATGGCATAAGAATAACATACATTTCTAGCATGTACTATAATAGTCTCTATTGTCTCTATTGATAAGTTCATAATATATCATATTTTTTATATCTAAATTCACATGTCTAAGATCTTCTTTTAATGGTTTATAGTGGATATTGCATTTAATAGAGTTTGTTTTATCAATCTGTAAAATGAAACTAAAGATTACAAAATATGTTACTTTAAAGCAATTTCTGAGATTGATGGAGGCATATTTGGAAAATCCATTCAAAGTTTTAGAATTTGTTCTTAGCTTTCCAATGCATCAAAAATCATATGATTCTGATTTCTATGAGAAAGTTATGGCTAAACAGTGCAACTATTTATAGAGCTTCACATTCGTTTACTACTTTATTTGATAGAAGGCATCACTTTGAAGGCTCATGACTTATAGAAGATGGATGATTCAGACAAAGTGAAGTTGTAGCCCTTAAAATTGTCTATCCAATGAAAATACAATTGAGCAATTCAAAGTTTATATTAGAAATTTATGATCAAAATAGTGATACTCTCTCCAGGAAATTCCAAAGCAGACTTGGTGACTCCAAAGTTCACCAACACAAAAGGTGGTACTTTGAGGGCCCACGACTTAAAATACAAATAGAATTGGAAAAATTTATTAACATGAAAGTTGTATATCTTGAAATTATCTATCTAATGCAATAAAAATCATGCATTTTAGAGTTTATATGAGAAATTTATGATAATTGTACTAAAACTACTCTAGAACATCAAAAACTCTGAAGCAGAATTTTTACTCCAAAGTTTACCTCAGAGAACTACGAAGTAGAATTTTTACTCCAAAGTACACTTTAGAGAAATCCAAAGCAATTATTTTTACTCTAAAGTTCACCTCAAAGAACTCTGAAGCAAAATTTTTACTCCAAAGTTCACTTCAAAGAACTTTGAAGCAACGTTTTTTACTCCTCAGTTCACTACAAAGAACTTCAAAGTAGACATAAACTCCAAAATTGTCTTTAATGACTTCAAAGTTAATATTTAGTGAACTAGTAGCTCAATTTTCATGTCTCCAAAGTTACCTAACAAGAAATAAAGTTTGAAATCAAAGCTTGGAATTAGATGTGCATAAATTTAGTTATTGTTCCATGTGTCGAATGTTGTTGTCCAAACTATGATGAACTATATATTTTGAGCAATGGGGTTCCATAATGATCATCACTTGCAATCATTTGAGTTATTTTTGGAAGTAAGGTTCCTTGCATACATTTTTGAATTTTTAGAAGTTTTTGGAATGCATAAACTTTTGCAATATTCAAAAGGGATCTTTTAGGAATCAATTGCGCAACATCTATTGTTGGAAATCATATGGAAACAACCTTTCTAGATGGAAAAGACATAGTTATTTTTAGAAGAAGAATCCTGTGTGTAAGGGAGTTGCAATTTGTAGAGGAGTGTTACTATAATCATGCTATCTAGGTTATTTAAGGAGATATCTAGGGATGGAGAAAGGGGAACCAGAGTGGAGCATAGACAGAGAGTTGGATGAGGAGAAAAATTTAGGGCAAGAAGATCATTGGAGAAAGCCACTACAACCTGAATATTCTGTTTTCTTTCTAGTTCATCTTTTGTTTTTGAATCAACGTTGAACCTTGGACTATGATGATATTTATAGATTACTTAGTTTTAATTCAAATATGATGTTCTAAATTTTTATTATCTAGGATTAAATGGATTCTAGCAATGAAGCTTGTGTTGATGTTTGATTTTTGAGTTAAATTATCTACTTTCTCATTGTTTCTTATTTTTTAAGCTTAATGTGTATGTATGATTAGCTACCATGTGCATGAACTAAGATTCTTAATTTATACTCGAGAGAGGTGAATTAGGAATAAACTCAGGAATTGAAGAACATTGATGCAATGAAGTCTAGAGATAGTCATTGTACATGTGCAATCCATGTGAATATGACCTTGCGAGTGCATATAGTACACTTGGATGCTTAAGCTAAATGAGTTTATTAATTTGGATTTGCATGGAGACATAGTAAATCACTTTAATAGGCACACCTATCATAACACTTGACAAAGAGTGGTAGATACTTTAGTGCATCCAATTGACAATGAGAGGAATAATGATTTACTCAATGCAATTCATCAATACAAGTGGATTTGCTAGGTGAAGTTGAATTCATAGATATTTCATCCATTGATATTTCTTCTTTTGCTCTTACAACTTGTCAACTTCATTGATTATTCAGATTTAGTTCTTATATCATCTACTGAATTTCATTCAATCAAATATTACTGATTTAATACAAGTTTGGTATTTAGTGTGTAACAACCTACTTCCTCATGGTAATGATAATCAACTTACCTCATCTATATTACTTGTGATCATGTATACTTGCACAAGAGCTAACAAGTTTTTGTCACCATTGTCGGGGAAGGCAGTGAGTTATACATTAATATCAATACTAGTCAAGATTGGTGTTACTTTGGTTTTTCTTCTGCTAAATACTAGTATATGTTTAGTTGATTCTTTATTGTAGTTTGTTTTAAATTCTAGATTTAATTTGTTTCTATTATTTAAGCAAAATGTAGTGCATGGGACAAAGCCAGCAAGGCAATCTAGCTGAATTTGATCTAGAAATTGATTGTACCTATAAAAGAAGACTAAGAGAATAATCAATTCTAATTGATAAGATAGAAGAAGCAGGTGTAGCTAGTGAGGCTATAGTTAAAAATTCACATAGGCTTTTGAGAGATTATGCTACTCCAACTATTCAAAGACAAACATAATGCATAAGAAGACCAACAGTTCAAGCAAATAATTTTGATATTAAGTCATCTCTTATTCATATGCTTCAGCAATTTGTACAATTTAGTGGACTTTAGAGCAATGATCCAAATAGCCACTTAGATTCTTTTCTTGAAATTTGTGATATAATTAAATATAATGGAGTTTCTGATGATGTAATCAGGTTAAGATTATTTCCATTTTCTCTTAAGGACAAAACTAAAAAGTTGACTTTCTTCTCTTCATGCAGACTCAATTACAACTTAGAATGTAATGGCACAGAAATTCCTAGGAAAGTTTTTCCCTCCTTCAAAATCTGCTAAGATGCATAATGATATCACAACTTTCATACAGATGGACAATGAATCACTATATGAGGCAAGGGAAAGATTCAAAGACTTGCTGAGGAGATGCCCACATCATGGACTACCCATTTGGATGCAAGTACAAACTTTTTATAATAGACTAGTCCAAATTTTCATTCTATGATCAATGCAACTGCAGGAGAATAATTGAATAACAAAACACCAGAAGAAGCTTATGAACTATTGGAGAAAATGGCATCTAATAGCTATCAGTGGCCTACTGAGAGGCTACTAATGAGAAGACTAGTAGGAGTGCATGAAGTGGCCAGTCTCACTACACTCACTGCACAGTTTGAAGCATTAAATAGGAAGATAGACAATATGAATGCTTCAACAATAAAAATTTAGAAAGTGACTTGTGATTTCTGTGGTGGAGGATATGCTAGCAGAGATTATCAGGTAGGTAACACTTTTGCACAATCTTATGAGAATGATAACTTTGTTAATAATTTCAATAGGTCATAAAATATCCATATAATAACACTTACAATCCAAGGTGGCAAAATCATCCAAATTTCTCATGGAACAATCAGAATGTAGCAAGGCCATCACCAAGATTCAAGTAACCAGAGGAGAGAAAATCTAATTTGGAAGAGATGGTCAGCAAACTTGCAAATGACACTCAAAATTTCATGAGAAAGACTCAGGAATTCATGCATAACATAGACATGAGGTTTCAAAATCAAGTCAATGAAGAATTTGGAGATGCAAGTAGGATAAGTAGAAAATATGTTATCAGAAAGACAACAAGGTTCTTTACCTAGCAACATAGAGAAAAATTCAATTGAGAAGGTAAAAGTTGTGACCCTGAGAAGTGGAAAGTAAGTGGGAGTAGAAGATGTTTTAACAAGAGACTCCCAAAAAAAGGAAAGAGGAAGTTGCTAAACAACCACAAGAGGGAAGAAAGAGTAAACTATTTCTAGACAATTCCAAGCCTTATGTGCCTCCAATCCCTTATTCTCAAAAACTTCAACAACATAAGATGGATAAGTAGTTTTCTAAATTTTTGGATGTATTTAAAAAATTGCATATTAACATTCCTTTTGCATATGCCTTAGCATAGATGCCCAACTATGCAAATTTTTTTAAGGATATCTTAACAAATAAAAGGAAGTTGGAGGATTATGAAACTGTGAAGTTGAATGAAGAATGTTTAGCAATCTTACAAAATAAACTGCCATAAAAGATGAAAGATCTAGGGAGTTTCACCATCCCTTGCATTATTGGTGATTCATATTTTGAAAAGGCATTGTGTGATTTGGGTGCAAGTATCAACTTAATGCATTTCTTTGTTTTCAAAAAATTAGGATTGGGAGAGGTCAAAACAACTACAGTATCACTTCAACTTGTTAATCGTTCAATCAAACATCCAAGGGGTATTGTGGAAGATATGTTGGTAAAGGTTGATAAGTTCATTTTCCCTGTTGATTTCATAGTTTTGGATATGGAAGAAGATAGGGAGGTACC
>JAYJMB010057767.1:0-23302 GCA_036873735.1 Pouteria campechiana | reverse complement strand
CTCTCTCTCTCTCTCTCTCTCTCTCTCTCTTTTCATTAATTGATGCAATGAATTAAATTGGAGGCTATAATGAAAATATTTTCACCGCTTTCAAGAAAATTTTGTGTGAGGGGCGACAATGGATCCAGTTAAGGGAGGGGAGTCCTCTGGACATCTGGTGTATTTTTTACTCAGATTTATTTAGTAGCCATTCATTTCTCTCTGTTGGTTAAGGAGCTGACAATATTGGCAGCCACACTAGAACTGGAATTCATCCCATTACTCTCTGCATGTCAATTGACAACCTTAAATGAAGGCTTCTCTGTTTTCTGGACATCCTGTATTTCTTTCCCAAATTTGGCTGTCGTTGGCAACATCAATTTCAAGTGTCATAACACAGTCTTGATCTGTAGTGTAATTTTCACAGAGTATTGATTATCACATTTTTGCTAATTAGGTTTGTCTGTTTTCTTCTGTATTGAGTCTAAGGCTTATGTTGAACAGAAGTGATAAACATTGTCCCTTTGACATGCATGGGTTTGAAGTGTTTTCTTTATTTTTTTAAAATTTTGCTCATGATATCTCAGTGACATATATTTCATTGGAGGTTTTGGCACCGTCGATTGGGTCGATGTCAAGGAATATGAGTGTGTCCAACCTGATAAGATTGCAGTTGATGGGGGGGAGCAAAATCTGAAGGTGAACTTTTTGTGTGCAATTGTTTCTGCAATCATTTCTTCCTATTTTTTTCTGATGTCTTTTTCCCTTCTTTTTCATTGTTGCACCAAAAGTATAAGCTGTCATTGATGGAGCATTAATTTCTCCAAGACTGTTAAAGATTGCTTTCTGCCATAAAATTTACAGATGAATATCCCTACTGGTTTTGATGATTTTAGACTGTGTTCGTAGGTTTCTGAAGAAAAACATGCATTGCATAGTGTTGAGAGGAAACAATACACATTGGAAGATACAAAGCAATCTGGGAATACTTTTAAAACCATTTAGCTTCAGAAGTTTCTTATTAAGCTGCTCAAATTTTGAAGAATCTGCTTTTTGCATATTATTCCATGTAGGAACTCAATGCTATATTCTCGAAACCTCTGAAAGAACTCTTATCTGCTGAGACAGAAATAGATGATGCAGCTCTTATCTCAATAGACAGTAAGGGCACCGATATCAGGGTCCGGCAAGGTGCACAGGTACCATATAATGGCCTTCTCAGGCTCTTTTTTCTTCCTCCCATTTAGCATATGGGCAGCTCAACCTTGAGATGCATATTCTTGCTGCTTCATATGCATTGCATGAATCAGAGTCTTTTGTTAAGAATTTCTGAAGTTGTTTCTTGTTGCAGTTCAATATTCAGAGGTTGCCCTTTGAATCAGGACATGCAGTCCAGACATTGGAGGAAGCCAAAGCAGCTCTTCACAAGCTAATATGCAAAGGTTCTAGACTAAGGTTACATAATAAAAGTTGAATAGTTGGGTTTCTTTTACTTCCACACATGAGAAAATGAAGTCGGCTGTGTGGATCTGTTATAAGCTTCAGTTAATGGAATGATGTTTCCTTCGGAAGTATACTTCCATGCCCTCATGTCATGTGTAATTGCAAGAACTAGTCTGTACTTCATTTATCAGCTGAACGATTGCAGATTGATCCCTGATGTGCATGCTTGTGGAGGTTTATGTTATATTGTAAGCAATATTTGGATTTACAGCTCTATTAATTTGGATGGGTATTGAACTTGTTTTTGTTGTAAGCAACATTTACTGAGGTCTCACCTACAGAAAGTATATAAGAATAAGAACCTTAAGTGGCAGCCCAAACTCAATCCAAAAGGAGAGTTAAAGGGATTTCTAGGCCTTAGATAGCTTGAACTTTTTGTAACAATTTGGTAGTGCGGAATGTGGAGGCTAAAAGTGCAAGGGTGTTTGGCTAAAATAGTTAAAAAGTGTGGAAAATCAGCTTCTTTAGAAAAAAAAAAAAATGAAACAAAACCGTTGTCTGAGCTTTTCTTTTCTCATTTCTCCAGTACATCGAGTAGCCTGCAAGCAACTGCCGGTATCCTTTTTTCCCAAGTTCTCTCAAATACGCTTATACTGTGAATATGACCTGGGTCAATGAATGAGACAATGTTAGTCACGATAGCAGAGCGTAAGACTCCCCAAAGCGAAGATCTAAGACCGTTGATGGCCCAAAGAATTAATGAAATGCTCCATTTTGCAATGAATATAAACGCTAAGGATATGATAAACGCACAAAAAGCTGCTTTCTCACTTACGAAGAATATAATTCACAAAAAACTAAATTAAATTTCAAGTGATGCAATCTACGTGCATGTCTTCTGCCGAATGGGACAGGGCCAGGGACGACAAACTTTTAAAGATTATGTTTGGGTTGACTCATATCAAGACGGGTTGCAACCCAATCCCGGCGGCTTCGACTGGCGACGGATGGAACAATCTCGACCGTGAATGATGCAAGCATTCTCATTGATCAGGCCAACTAAATACTTCCCAATCCCTCCCGTCAGATGCGTCTCCTTATCGATCCTAGGATACCACACACAGGGAGCAAAATAGGAGAAACGAGCCTGCCGTTGACCTTACGATCCTGTCCCATCTGCATAGATTCAAGGGAAAACCTGATGGACCGTTCTGATGGTGTGCATTGCTGGTCCATGCGACGCCCGCGTATCAAGCATCCGATGCCGTCAGAGCATCAAATTCCTGCCTCGCCTGTTACCGTGGCGCTTCCTCAAGAAGACGTCGAAGCAGAACTTGAAAACTCGACTCAGAGAAAGAGAGAGAGAGAGAGAGGAGCGGATGTCTGACGCGACGGTGAGGTTCAGCGTGCTTTGCAGCATGTTCCAGGTCATGCTCCGGAGCAAGAACGCGGCAGCCAAGCGAAGGCATTTCCGTAAATTCCTCGACTTCGTCTATACATCCAGCGACTATTTTAGCGCCATCCGTCTCATCCTCCCCTCCCTGGACAGAGAGCGAGGATCCTACGGCCTTAAGGAGTCCGTCCTCGCTACATGCCTCATCGATGCTCTTGGCATCTCCCGCGACTCCGAAGACGCACTCCACCTCATCAACTGGCGGAAAGGCGGTGCCAAGACGGGCGCAAATGCCGGGAACTTCCCCCTAGTTGCAGCTGAGGTAGACTAATACAACGCCAGATTGTCATCACATTTCTAATTCTGACTGCGAGGATCGAGTTGCATTTGCGTTTTGTGAATTGCCTCGAATTGATGAATTTGTGTTTGTTTCGAGTCGGATTTCGTTACAAAACTTCATTTGGGTTTTGGTAGACGCTGAGGTATGGTTTCGTCCATGGTTTGTGAGTTCGGTTGGATTTGGATGTTGATTGCCATCTCTAAGATTTTTCAATTCCTTCTTAAATGGCGGGCTCGCTTTGAGTTTGACTGTTAGTTACACTGAGGCCCTCTTCCAAGGTGCTACGGTGCAACTTTCTACTTGTATCCCTGGCATTTTTCACATGTGCCAGCATTTCCTGCGTATCCCTGGCATTTTTCACATGTGCCAGCATTTCTTGCGGTTGGGCCCTTTTTATCATATTTCCTTTTATTGAGAAATAGAAGAAGCGAAGAAGCCACAGTTGGGACCTTCTAATCATATAAAGTGTTCTGTGGTGTTGAGTCATGGCTGTTTACTGTGTGTAGGTGCTACAATGCAGACAAGGAATGGCCTCTGGTGGACTAACAATCAAGGAGTTAAATGATGCGCTTGATCGGCTAGCTTCCTCAGAGAATAGGTAGATCTTTGAATGCATGTTACTCATATAGATATTGTATCTAAACTCTAAAGGACACGTACCTGATGCATGTAGAAACATAGAGGTGTTGCGCTATGCCTTAGCTCTGCAGTCCATGCAACATTTTCTGGCAGTCATCATTCTCTTTGTCGTCATCATCTCACCTAATGGCATTGCTAATTTAAAACTCTTTGGGTGTTTTTCTTACTACACCAGCTCTGTCATCGAGCTTTTCTAGATGCTTCTCATTCATTTCATGAGCCCCAAAGCTGTAGAGGCAGCTAGTATTCTGTGTTGTTTCAGGCTATGCCCATCAGTGGTGGGGGTCAGGGCCTTGCAGTGGATCCAGAATCATCCAACTTGCTTTGGGAAAAAAATGTATCAGTAGCTTCTGTGTTGCAGGAAGGATACATTTCTTAAGGCGCATCATTCATTAGTGAACTTCTAGTAAATGGAAATATTTATACTTCTTTTCACATCCAAGGAAATAAAATTTAGACTCATGCCACCAGCCAGCCAAAGCCCTGAGCCACTTCTCTTTGTTTCCTTTTTTAATTTTTTTCCCCCTTATCTCCATTCATGTCCTTCTATGTCTTTTCCTTGACTGTCTAGAACTTTGATCTTGAACCAGCTCATGTCACCGGAAGGATATCCAACATGAATTATATGGGCAATACCTTTCTCTAACTCTTTGCTTTCATGGATTATCAACCCAATATATAAAAGATGTTCAATTTCAGTTTATGCCAGTTGATACTTGTTGGGGCATGCAGGCAATTGATATGATCAAAGGTGATCTACTCTGCCCACCCAATGGAAATCTTTCTACCTGACAACACCATACACCTTTTGGTCCACATGAACCTAAAGAAGGCCTAAAAATTGAAACACTGTCTTCCAAGTTAAGGCCCAAAAAATTGAAATAGTTTCTTCCAAGCTTATGCATTTTTTATTGGTTTTATGTACATCTTTGGTCCTGCTGGCAGTTTGATTCATAAACATGGGCATCACTTATATTAAATGAAAACCATGAACACACTGTTGTGTGGGCTAGGCATTTCCTCAAGAGGAAATCCTGTGTGTACGTACAAACACCAATATGCATTAACCAGCTTGCAATGGATGTCAGGGAATCAAATTCTGCACACCTTAGTAATGTTTCTGCACACACCATAGTCTTTTATTCCCTGAAGTCTTCAATTGCAGGGAAGAAAAGTCCTCAGTTCTTTCAGATCTCATCAAGAAAACAAATGCGCTGGAAATGAAATGGATTATCATGATCATTCTCAAAGGTACTGTTTTTTAACAGGCATTGATTTTTATTGATTGATGTGTAATTGGAATTGAATTTTAATTCCTTTGCAGATTTGAAGCTGGGAGTCAGTGAAAAGAGCATTTTCCATGAATTTCATCCAGATGCTGAGGACTTGTTCAATGTCACCTGTGACTTGAAATTAGTTTGTGAAAAGCTGAAGGATCGAGCCCAACGACACAAATGGCAGGTACTTTCAAGATGTGAGGTTTTTGGATAGGCTTTTCTGATGGGGTGAAAGCATAAAAATGGAAGTGATGGTGGTTTCTTACCTGAAAGCTCTTCAATCTACTAGAGTAGTTTCTAATTTATGGGAAGACACACCTTTATTCCAAGTGGCATTATTTCAAAGGGAGAAACTGAATTATCATTCAATAGAAGAAGTACCTTTTACAACAAATAAAGCCTTAAATAATTTAAATCAAATCCTAATTTTGAATGCTAAGAAATAGAATCCTAAACAGAATTAGAAAATTAGATGTAAAGACTCAATCTCAACGATCTATTAAATGATCTCTATTGTGATGGCTAATTTAGACTAATTGCCTACATCAGCATCTAACTTCTATGAAAAATCTTACAAACATTATGGAGGTGAAGGATTTATTCTTTTACTGTGGCATATTCTTACTTGCTAGAATTGCATTTGAATTACTTAGAATAGGATGGTGATGTGTAGACTTTCTTGTGAGAGGTGGATGGTGATGTGTATACTTTCTTGTGAGAGGTGGTAAATAGACGTTGGGTGTGTTTGGATAGGGTTAAAGGAAGAGGGTTTTGAAACTTGGGGGGTGAATGATGTTAATGAAGTGGTGAATAAAGACAAAATAAAGAGGCCGTGTTGGGTGATGATAGGATTAATGATAAAAAATATAGAGTACGATGCAGAAAAAGTTGGGTCATCAGGATTAATGAAATCGCATAAAACAAAGAAGGGTAGTTTTGGGAGGTTTTGGAAACCCCTTTCCCCACTCCCTATGCAAACATTACCAGTGCATGTTTGAATGTTATGAAATTTGATTTCAGTGGAGGAAAAGGAAATTGATCTCCTTGGCTCCATTGTCTTAACATGTTTGTTAGAACATGTGAGGAAGTTGATTTTCTCTTTTCTGAAATATCCTTCATAGCCACTCCTATTTTATAACCTATATGTGAGGGAAGAAAATTGAGAGAGTAAATGGTTAAGGACTTTCTTCTCAGCTTTGTGCTTTAATATTCTTCAGTGAAGTAAGATCTCATCAAATCAAAAAATCCACTTGGTTGTGGGGTCACCTTTTTTGGGTTGATATTTCCTTATTCTTTCATTAAAAAATTGGTGAATATCTTTTTTTCAGCTTTGTATTGTCTTTAGGAGTTACTCCAGTTTTTGGTCTAAAAGTTGTCCCCAGTGTCGAGTTGGTGAATAAAATGCTTGGAAAGTTTAATCAAATCCTTTTAATGGTTAGAAGATAATTATCTGCAAATAAAACCTACACTGTGTTGGAGGGAATGGTGTATGCTCATCCCATTAGTTGATTTTGTACAATAATACCTGAAAGACAAAGAAACCTGAATAACCAAACAAATTTACCCTTTACCTAACTTTCCCAAGAAAAATCAATTTGACTGACAAATCACAGTTTCAAAATTCCTGGAAAATTATTGGAGTTTTCTAATAAAAAAAAAACAGGGAATAGATCTCCAAGCAACAAAACACATGTTGAGTGTGTGTGCAGGTCAATGTGCTTGTACAGAGATTGGATTAAATTGTATTATGAAAGAAAAGTTCTAGAACAGGCTATACAACGGAGTAACACTGAAAAACATGATAGACCTCTCCATCACAGTCCAATTAGGGTTGAAGGAAATAAAAACTCATTGATTCTTATAATCAAGGATCAGTAGGTTTGACGCACATTACTTCTCTTGAGAGGTTACCGACAATGTCATGTACTTCTCTATGAGCAGGCTCAGCATGCATTTCCTTCTTATTAAGAGCCAAGCTCCTGCTGCTCTGCTGCTCTCTTTGGACGCTTGAGCCATTTATATTGAAATCATAGTAAAGTAGCAAATTAGTCATTAAAGTTGAATGATGGTTGTTGGCTATTATATAAAGCTATTGGTGGCAGATGCCTACAATGACTAATCTCCCTTCTATGCTATCTATGCAGGATATAGAAGTTGGGAAAGCTGTGAGGCCTCAACTAGCAATGAGAGTTAGTGATGCAACTACTGCTTGGAAGAAGGTTTTGCTAAAATATCTGTCATCTGGTTGTAATTTCTGTCTTCTGGAATTCAACTATTCACATTTGTATGGCCATATGAAGGCATATTCATGGCTTTCAAATAAGTTGGTGCCTGACGAAGTAATTAGTGGGTGATCTCACACTTCTTAATACCTATTACCTGTATTGTTATTTGGTATTTTTGATATCTGGCAGTCATGAATTATTATAATTTCTTCATTTTTGTGATGACATGTATTCTTTTCTTAAAAAACTGGTGGTCAGAGTATCAGTCATGGGTGGGCACATTGACAATGCGCCAATTTGATAACGTTTGATTCTTTTATTAATTATGCTTTGATATTAGTTATCAATTCCATATTAATTCCAACATATAAGTAAATCAATAAAATCAATTGCTGATCATACAAATAATTAAATAATTAGACCTTAATCTATCCATTCCTCTTACACTGTGTGCAATGGAATTTTTCTCCAGTGAGTCATGTTATAGTATGCTGGAAAGGAATGCTGAAATGACTTAAAAATGCATCTTTCGAAATGCTAGGGTGATGTTTCTCTGGAAAAATACTCTCTAAGTAGATTTTTGACAGGGGGTTTCTGCAGATAAACGAGGCAATAAAGTGCTTTTAAGTTGCTAAAAGTGCCAAAGGGCAAAGCCATTCAATGTGATTCAAAACTGAATAAGTTTTTAGAAAGTCGGGGTATCTTGATGAACCTTCCATTTGTTTTGTTTTTCCGACTCACTCTCTCACTTTAGATTTGCCTTTCATTTTCTGGTGTCTATTTCTTTTATTTGTTAGAAATCTGATTGATTCTGATTTACAGACTATGAATTCTGAGGTCTCCTTGTCTAGCTCCTTGCGTACCTTTCACTAATATTTGCATCATTTGCTTATTTGGTTAGTTTGGTTTCACAATTTCACTTTGATATGTTCTATTGTCCTTGTTTCTAGTTTCATGGCAAGCAAGTGGTTGTCGAGTGCAAATTTGATGGTGACCGTATTCAAATTCATAAGAATGGAAAGGATATACACTTTTTCTCAAGGTATGGTATTTGGACACAGTTACACATGCACCCTCAGACACATTCATATACATGGAGATTGGGTTCATCCACTCTTTTCTTTCTTACACACTTGGAGGATTTTGTTCAAAATAATGCTTAATGATTCTCTTTCTTGTTTTGTCAATTATAGCTCATTCAAAAAAGTCCCCTCATGTACTTCACCAATGAATTTAGTAATTTTCCTGGCTGCTATTTTCTTTCCTAGAGACATGGCCGACTCTCTTTCTTGCTTTATTGATTATGGCTCATTCAAAAAATTCCCCATGAGAACCTCACCAATGAATTTAGTAATTTTCTGGGCTGCTATTTTTCCATGCTTTGGACAATGTTCTTCAATAATGCCTGACGCTTGTATCCCTGGTTTAAATTAAATAGATGCAGTTTCTGCTTGGATGAGCTCCTTATCAAATGATCCAAGTACCTAGAAGAATTGTCAAAGTTGATAGTGAAACCATTGATAAGGGTTAAACAAACTCTTAAAAGATAATTTTTCTTTCCTCTATTTTGTTAATCCATCATGCATTGCTAAATATCTGCCACTTCTAATATATAACCTTTAATTGTAGTTAATTCTAAAAATCCAAGAACATAGTACCCATTAGCTACTAATTCAACAAGAAGATCAGGATATATTTCTCTTGATAACCTACCTTATGCTCTCATTCTGAAGGAACTGATCACTGATATTTCCATTTATCACTTCGATATGATATGATATTAGCAAACAACGTGGACAATATGATTGCCGAAATTCTTTTCCACAAGTGGACAATATAATATTAACAAACAATGATATTTTTCCATCAAACACTAGCAGCTTATTTTTTTTTTTCACTCTCTACTAGCAATTTTAATATATCCTTTTAGGATGTCTATTTTTTACGCTATGATTTCATCTTTCATCTTTAATTATTTTGGCATTTTTTATTTAAATGACTTTCAAAGCTAACCTTTTCTTTACAAATGATGTTCATTTTTTAATCCTTTTGAAGTGGATATTCGAACTTAGATAGTGACTTTGGACCATTCGTTATGTCCCGTGTCATTTTTTTGTTTTCAAGTTATATTTTTTTCAGAAATACATTGAAAAATGAAGTTGGTTATATTCCATTTACAGCACACTGGGTGGTCCCCAAAAGCAAACTTGATGCATATGCTAGTTTTATATAATCTTGTGTTTGGAATATACTTTTATATGAATTTAATATTTTCGAAGGTCTTGTTGATAAAATCGCTTCCTTGTCTGATGTTTCATATATTCTTCTTCTAGCAATATTATTAAGCAACATTTTGGTATATCCTAGTGATATATCTAAAATATCCCTCTCTCGGGATGCATTGGTATACAGGGATTGTGCAAACATAGGAGGAAACTAATATTAATGTCTAATGCTCCAATATCTGATTCAAAAAAACTATCTATATGCAATCTTGTAGAACTTTGTGTGTATTTATTTTGAGATAAAAGAGGGGTAGAAGCTCATTTACAGTAAAAGAAGGTAGAAGCCCATTTTCTCTCCTCATACTAATGTGACATTTAATTACTTTTTACTATACATAACTACTTTGTTCCGCATTATGATTTATCTTTTTTCAAAGTAAAAAAAAAAAAAATCTTCTCTATGCAATTTATGATTGACATCACCCTTATACTGATGATATTATTGCTTCTCCTTCTACCGCTCTTTTACCTTTTTCTCCTACTTTACATATCTTTTACCTCAAACCATTCCCAACTTTTTGAATTGATACATTTTGTGGTTTGTGAGTTAACTCTGAAAAAATTGCATTTAGCTGCTGCAGGAATGCTGAGTCTCATCTACTTGTTTTAAGATGTCATACTTATAGCATGCATATGACCCATACAGATGTATATCTTTAGAGTGATTCATGGCTATATTAATTCATTCCAGAGATCAGTTTGTACAGGATAAATGTGAGAAGAACCATCGACACCCCAGATGGATCTTGTAGATTCAGAAACCATAGATCTGCTTTAGAATGGATCACTCTGACATGTTGCTCTTCTTTGCTCTTGACTCATGGCTTAGTGCATCAATACCTCATACCATGCTATTCTTTTTACACTAGAACACGAATTTGTTTGTCTTAGATTAAGATAGTTATTGCAGTGGCTTTTAGGGACATGTTGGGCATTTCTGCCCCAAGTTTTTCTAATTCAAGGAAATTATTAGCACTACTAAGGCCATTGGAGCATGTTAAAAACATTCTTTAAGATAATTATCTCCTTTCTTGATATTCCTGCCTCAATCAGCCTGAAATTGTGCAAAACAGGAACTAAGACAAATCTAGAGTGAGAAACTTACAAAATCTATCTATTATAAATGTATTTGTATCTCATATTATATCCTCAAACAATCTCCATATATGCTAAAAGTTGCAATTCTTTGAAAATTATTAATTGCATTCCACTCAATTAGTTAGGATAAGGCTTAGTTGATGATGGATTCTGTATGACGCAAGATGTTTTTCATCCTTACAACTTACCACTTCATTCTTGTTGGCTAGTTTTTAGTGAGGAGAATTACATTGGTTTTAGGTTTCCATAAATGAAATGGATTGACTGGATTAACTGTGGCAATAACTTTTATTCATGCAGGAATTTCATTGATCATCCTGAGTATGGACACTCCATGTCAGACCTTATTGTGCAGAACATCTTGGTTGACAGGTAGGCAATCTAATTAATTTGAATCTAGCATGTGAGTATTTCCTAGCCTGCAATTTCTTCTTTTCTCTTTTCTTTTTCCTTTTTTTCTTTTCTGTCAGCACCCAAAGTCACTGATATGCAAGCCCGTGGTTGTTTTTCATTGAGTCATCATCCCACTTCTAATTTGCTTATTTCTATATTTAACCCATTTACTTTTGTTGAGGTTCATGCTGCTTGAGGCTTCGCTTTTTTTTTTTTTCCAGACTATGAAGCCTGCCAAAATCCAGTGTACTTACTTCTAGGACTTCAAATCAGATACCATGACATGTTTACAGTAGTAATTTCAAGCCATATTATTAGTTAATCTTGTATTGTATCTGCAATAGCTTAACTTGGTTGCTATAGTGCTTGTGAGATGCAAACTCAATCTGGATTTGGACTGATTTATTATTTTACTTGGTTGTTTCTAATGAACAACATGTACTTTTATTTCGATGGAAACTGCCATGGGTAATGTTGTAAACTTCACTAGACATGTTTAAATAGTTCTTCATTTGCACATATTTAAATTGCTCTTCATATGTCTTGTACCATTTTTGTTACACAACTTAAATAAATTAAAGATCTTTTGCGTTTGTCACTTCCAGAAAAAGTTGGTCAAACTAACTACTGTGGAGTGTGTTTTGCTACTTTGTATCTTTTTGAATATTTCCGATTCATAAGGAAGAAATGTAAACCCTAGTGCATTTATTAGATTGTGTGACTACCAAGTATTTATGAAATGTTATGAATACCAAGCATTTAGATTGGACATTGCTGAGACAAGGCTACAATTTTTTTTTAAATATTTTATAATATCTATTCATTTGTTCAGAATTCTCACTCATTATCTATCATATGAGACCTTTTTGACATAAATTGAATTAGTCAACTTGCACAGAAGTTGTATTGGAAATTATCATTAATTTCCTAATTTCAAGGAGTAAGCATGTACTAGTCAATAGATGGCTGAATTCCCTTTTACTACAGCATAATTTTTCATCACTGGAGGATAAAATTTATAAAACAGTTGTGTTGCTGATATGATAATTTAGTTACCATCTTTTAAATACGACATCTTGATTATCTGACTTAGTATCATGACAGTGCATCCATATGTCAATATTCTTAACATGATGTTATTCAGGTGCATACTTGATGGTGAAATGTTGGTCTGGGACACATCTGCTAATTGTTTTGCAGAATTTGGCTCAAATCAAGAAATAGGTTTTTAACCTAATATCAATTAATTTCTCATCTATCAGCCTGTGTTATTCTGCTAATTGTATAACATTAGATATTTCATTGTGTTTTTTTTTTTCAGCAAAAGCAGCCAAGGAGGGACTTCAGAGTGATCGGCAGGTTTGTCTCTGTTAAGTTGCTGTGCTTCCACATGATTTAACAAGTTTATGGCACAGTTTTAGTTCTTGACTGATTTTGGTTGTATTTTCTGGTGATGCAGTTGTGCTGTATCCTTTTAAGTTTCATTTTTGTTCTTCCGAGCCTTATATCCCATCATTTTGGTAATTTGAGTTATTTGTGAAAATGATTAAATACATTTCAATTGCTTGTACTAATCATTCCACAGATTATTGTTGAAGTCAATGACTGAGACATTTATCTTTTCTTCTTCTTTTCCTTTTTTCTCTTTCAGCACTCATTTTCACATCCTGACATTTTTTTTGTTTAGTACTGAATTTTTAATCCAAGCATTTGTAGACCAAGAATCTGTAAATTTCTGGGTGAAATTTTTTGGTTTTCAAGTCTACTTCACACAGGCTTGTGTTTCACAGAAACTGGACTGATCGCCTGTAGGATTACCAATTAGATCATCCTGGCATTCCAAAAAGTTTGAGCTGTGAGATTACCTATGGAAAGTACATGCTCATTTACTATTAAATTATTACTGCAAGAGGAATGGAACAGATGTAATTGTACTGAGGGAGGGCTGAGCATGGACTGATTCATTTCTTAAACAAGTCTTGCTATTTTACTTAAGAAATGTGTGCATTCACTTATAGCCATACATCTCTGTGGAAAATCAGAGAGAAAAGTTTTTCATCATTCATGTATAAAATTCTGTACAACCCACCTTTACATACATACCATTCGTGCTATAAAAGGAAACTTGACCTTCCTACATTAAATCCCTCAATCAAGGGATTTCATGTCAAAAATCAATCTCCTAATTCTAGGAATACAGATTTACAATTTTCCTATATTTACAACTTCCCTAAAATAGCTATGCTGCTAACAAAAGTGTCATTACCTCTAGTCAAGGACGCAGGATGAACACAACTTGGTGAGGATACTGAAGCTAAAAGTTCAGGAACATGGCTTAGAGGTACGGGTTCAGGTTCAGAAGACAAATTAGGCTGGATTTGAGAATGAGAAGGTGCAACTAATAGTGGCAATTCTTCAAGAAGAAAAAGATCTCTATCCTTATCTTGCACTAGTTTCCCCCTGTTTTGACTATGAATGTGGACGGAGGACACACAACCAAATATTTTAGGAATAAGATGATTTGTGGTACTAAGGTCAGTATATAATTCAGATAGCACCTCCATAGGACTTTTGAAATCCAAAACCCGTGATGGTAACCTGTTTATAAGATGTGCAGCTATAAGAACAACTTCCCCCCAGTAATGTTTTGACATGTGTTTTCGGAACAATAAGGCTTGGGTTGTGGCAAGCGACTATTTTTCCTTTTTGCCACTCCGTTTTGCTGTGGAGTGTTGACACAGGATGATTCATGAATGATCCCTTTCTGTTGGAAATATGGTAACAAAATATGATTGAAATAATCTCTTGCATTATTTGACCGAAACCTTTTAATATGAACACTAAACTGATTTTTGATCGTGTAATGAAAGTTAGGGACAACATCACTCACATGAAATTTGGACTGAAGTAAGAAAATCCAGGTGACCCTAGTACAGTCATCAATAAAAGAAACAAACCATCTGACCCCTAAAACATTAGGAATAGTGGAAGGACCATATATATCACTGTGAATTAATGCAAAAGGAAAAGAATTCTTTTATTATTGATTGGAAAGCTTACGCGTTTGTGTTTTGCAAATTCACATACGTCACAATGAAAATTTGCACTACCCAGCCCTTTGAATGAGGAAGGAAACATAACTTTAAGAATTCCAAATGAAGAGTGACCAAGTCTTAGATTGTTCAGACAGAAATGACAGAGGTATTTTCCTCTTGTTAATACTTGGATTTCTAGATGTCTCTAAGAAGTATAATCCGTCCTTCACCTTAGCACGTCCAATCATCCTCCCCAAACCTTAGTCTTGAAATACACAGTGAGTGGGGAAGAAAAATTACTTTGCAGTACATGGGGAGAATTTATTTATAGACGCAACATTAGTGGACAACTTTGGAACATGAAGGACATTTCTAAGAGTAAAGAAGGGAATAATCTTGACATCTCCAATACCTGCTACAGTGGCTAAAGACCCATCTGCAGTAGCTATTTTCCTGCTACTAGAACAAGGGACATAGTTATTAAATTTATGAGAAGAATGTGTCATGTGATCTGTGGCTTCTGAGTCAATAATTCATGCATTCCCAAATATTTTATCTGAGACATTTAAATCATGTGAAAGAGGAAATTTACTTGAATGTGCCAATGAACAGGTACTTGTGGGTTTTTCAAGTGTTACCAGTAGGTTCTGCAGCCTCTCAATCTCTTCTTCGTTGAACTCTTTTTGTTTTCGAGCATTTTTTTCTCCTTGTTGAGTAGATTTCAAGTGTACTTGGCCTTGGTTTCTTTGTTGTCCACCTTTATATTCCCACCCATGGTTGTAGAAGGCTTCCCTTGCAGTTTTTAATACTTCTTCCTTGTATGCCTCATTTTTTTACAGAAAGTGCACCACATGTTGTCTCAAAAATTTTCCTGGCTCTCACCATTCAAGGACTTGGGCAACTCAGTTTCCTCACTTTCTTTATTAGTTTGTTGCTCCAGTTTTGAGCCACGGGTGTTTGCTGCATTAGTCAGCATAGCTGAGCCTTAATTGGACTGGGGTTTAAGCATTATTCCATGTCTACTCTCCTCAGCCATGATAATGGAAATAACTTCATTTAGAGAAGGCAATTCTTCTTTGCCTAAAATTTGAATTCTAACTTGATCAAATTCAACATTAAGACTAGCCAAGAAATCATACACCTGATCTTTCTCATTGAAATTTTTAAGGGTGATTGCATCTTCAGTACAATTCATCTCTATACACCGATAATAATCCAATTCCTGCCACAGTTCCTTTAGCAAATTAGCATATTCTATGACTGACCTGCTTCCTTGTTTGTTAGAGGTAGTCTTGAATTTTATTTCATATACTTGAGCAGCATCTCGAACTTTGGAGTAAGTTTGCCGGATTGACTTCCAAATATCCTTGGCAGTAAGCAGGAACATACAAGTGTCACTAATCTTTGGTACCATTGAATTCCAAAGCCAAGTCATAATCATAGAGTCTTCCTCATCCTAAGCGTCAAATCCCGGGTCTTCCTTTTTAGGTCCCGTTCCCAAAAGGTGTCTTAGTTTTCCTTTACTCTTTAGGAATGTCTGAACCAATTGAGACCACTTCAAATAATTCTTCCCATTTAGATGATGTGGCCTGAACATGTTGCAGCTTTCCAGTAGACTAATTTTTCACCACATCCTCAGATTGGACTACAGTGGTACGAGAAGTTGTCTCAGACATGGTGAATAACAGAGATTAATATAGCAATAAAGGCCAAGAATCCAATACAACAACTACGGAAATTCAACACAGCAATGATGAAGGCTACGAACGAACAAACAGCTGCAACAACAAGTCCTGAGAACAATGGGGATGAATGCCCTGAGGAAGAAGATGATAAAGAAGGCTAAACAACTCAAACAATAAAGGTCGAGAAAGATGGCAATGAAGGCTAGAAACTCCCAGAATTTTTGAGCCTACAGCTCTGATAACATGTGGAAAATCAGCGAGAAGCTTTTTCTCATTCATGTATAAAATTCTGTACAACCCCCCTTTACATACATACCATTCGAGCTATAAAAGGAAACTTGAGCTTCCAGCATTAAATCTCTTAATCAAGGGATTTCATACCAAAAATCTATCTCCTAATTCTAGGAATATATATTTACAATTTTCCTATATTTACAACTTCCCTAAAATAGCTATGCTGCTAACAAACATGTGTTTTCAACAATCTCTTCTATCTTTTGAGCAGTTTATGCAAATGGGGTATCTGTTAGTTTACTAGTCTCCTGTTTGGGATTATGATGTTTCTTTGCTTATTTCCATTTCCTTGTTCCATGTGAGTTGCTAATATCCATCTTTTAGCAGTAAATGTTTATGATTGTTGGAAATTTGTTTATCTTGACACAAAATATGGCCAGATGTTGCATTTGATGTTCTTTATGTAGGAGACACGAGTGTTATTCATCAGAGCCTCAGGGAGAGACATGAGATTCTTTGGAAAGTTGTAAAACCTTTGAAAGGTCGTTTGGAAATTTTAGTGCCTAATGGTGGCCTTAATGCTCATCAGGCACCAGGTAGATTACGTTAAATGATAACTTTCTCTAGCTCTTCTTGAATGTGAACAAGATTTTTTTGTAAGGTACTATGTTCAGAACAACAATAAGGTTTATGACTGTGTCAATCTGCTCTTCAAATTGAAGGATATACTTTCAGTTGCATAGTTTTCATCCTGGACTCCCGTCTTGCTTCACATGAATCTTCTATGAGAATGATTTTTGTCCTCATCGTGAGATTTTGTGCTTTCGAAAACTCTTCTTTTCAAGCACTTTATTCTAGTAAAAATGCAGGTTTTGATTTTTTATTCCTCAGTTATGATTTTTGGATGCATCATGGAACCGTCCTAATATATTTGATTCTAATTGTTTGTAGGGGAACCATGCTGGTCTCTCATTGCATATAATGTGGAAGATGTTGAAAGATTTTTCAAAGAAACCATTGAGAACAGGTCAGAAAAGAACCTGTGTGCTCAAGCTATTAGGTCAGGTCCATTTTGGATGGCACTTCTGAATGCTGCCAGTTCTTCAAGAAATGGGCTGTGTGATAACCATCATCTATCATTACCTATGGCACCTAAGATCATCATCATCATATGGTGTTTCCTACCTAAGTGGGTTCAGAACCTGAGATGAGTGCGTTTTAATAATAGATTGTGATTACAATGAGAAACAGAGAATGACATCTCAGATTACATGCATTAGTTATTTTCTTTACAGCAAAACAATTCTTCAAAAAGTTTCCATGCCCTCCTTTTAGATAAAGAGAAGAATACAAGAAGTGGAAAATATATCCAGCCATGCCTGTGAATATTCAGTTGTCCAACAGAAATTCTTGAGAACAAGAAATTTGTTGGATAAAGAGAAGAAGAAAAGAAGTGAAAAATATATCCAGCTACGCCTGTGAATATTCAGTTGTCCAATAGATATTCTTGAGAACAAGAAATGTGTTATTTCTATTTACAAAATGTGTCAATTAATATTGGCTGCAAGCAGTTGTGGGGCAATGCCTAAAAAGACCAAGTATGACAGATATGTGCCTCCAGTTGCCAAGCTTTTTTGGCATGACCAGTTGTCTCCATGTGTTGTTCCTGTTTCAAGCTGTGGCTGTGCTGCTTTATATGTATGTATTTATGTAGGGAAGTGATTCAATACAATTGGTTGCATGGACTCCATGTAATGTTTTTCATTTTGGATTCAAATGATGTTTTGATTAGATTGAAACTAACCATAACATTTGTTAATGTATATTCATTTATCATACTAAAAATAATCTTGATTAGAAATTTACATGTGCAAAAAAATTAAAATCATTTGAGAGTTTATTTATAACCATTGAAATTATTTGATGGCTGGTGAAACATGCGAGCATGTAATTCGACGTCTACCACTTTCAAAGTCTTTGCATCTAGATGAATTATTTTGTAAAATTTTACTACACCATTATTTGGATGAACAAATCTAAGTGATTTTCATATTTTACACATATTTTATGCATTTTCAAAATTGTGTAGAGTATAGACCACACAAACTCATAATTATAATGGGTCTGAGTATTCTAGCTATGAACAGTGGTTCATATGATTTTTGGATTGTTGGGCCGACATGCCACAAGTTATATTGAATCATCACCCACCACCCACCCACCCGCACTCATGTAATGGTATAGAAGATGAAAGATTAACAAATTGACTTTTGTCTAGGCACACAATCATTAACCAAATATATTTTTCCACTTGCATTCTTCTTCCTCCATGATTTCGCTATCTTATAGCTTACTATGTAGACTTCTTCCCTTCAAACATCAAATTCTATTCCATGCTTGACTTATGTTTCCCATCCTGTTTCATTCATCTGAAAGTTTTCCATCACCTTGATTCTTTGTTCATTCTAAATTACATTTGCCAATTACCAGTACTCTTTGATTTTTCTAAAGGATAGACTTAATTTGTTTTTTTCTAGAGATGAAGGAATTGTCTTGAAAGATCTTGATTCTAAATGGGAACCAAGTGACAGGAGTGGAAAGTGGCTGAAGTTGAAACCTGATTACATACATGCGGGCTCTGATCTGGATGTTTTAATCATAGGTAGGAGTAGGACTTGCATCTTTCTTGTTCAGTCCATTTCATGCTTGTCATGGAGTTATTCTACCTGTTGTTATTCTGCTTTTCTTGACATTTTTGTGCTGTGTTGCTCAGGAGGATACTATGGCTCAGGGCGTCATGGAGGTGAAGTGAGTGTCCATCACTTTTATTCCCCTTTTAACTTGAACTTCTAATTCATTTGGTGTTTTATCTATCAAAATAATTTTGAATTTGTTTGTATTTGAATCCATTACAGGTTGCTCAATTTTTGGTAGCTCTTGCAGAGCAGGCTGCCCCAAATGGTCACCCTAAAAGGTTGCTAATTTTATTGTCAATTTAAATGTTATTTATTATTTACAGCTCACAGCAAGTAGTTTCAGCAAACAAGGGACATTAGTTTTTTGACTAATTTTCAGACAGCATATAATTCTTTTGTGAGATATGAATTATGTTCTTGAATACCTCTCACTGCAAAATTGAGATGTTGGAATTCTACTATTGAAGTGATTGAGGTGTTGCCCATGACATTTGAATAGATTGGAAGAAGTGAATGTGCCTCTGGAAATTTTATTTGACTGCTGGGGTGCTATGCAGCAGATTTAAAGCGGCAAGCAATAGCTAAAAACTTTGGATCACACTGAAAGAGATATGTGTAATGCAGTTATGAGACCATCCTTTATGCTGTAGAATGCCATACAGTCAATCATAAGGCAGTTATAAGACCATCCTTTATGCTGTAGAATGCCATACTGTCAAGAATAATGCAGTTATAAGACCATCCTTTATGCTGTAGAATGCTGTGCAATCAAGGAACAAAATGTTCATATAATGAGCATATCATTGGGATGTTGAGCTTTATAAGTGGCAAGATGATTAAGGATAGAATTAGAAATGAATGTATTCAGGTACTAGCACCAGCGGTAGTAAAATGGTGGAAAACGGACATATATGGTTTTCAGCCTCATCAACCAAAGATCAAATAATGCAAATTGTAATTAATGAGTTGGTTCAAGTTGAATGCTTTAAAGGGAAGTAGGCCAAAGGGATGTGATTAAACGGAAGAAAAGACTTTTGGACTGATTGTTTAATTGAGAATATGATGGAAAAAATTATCAAAGAAAAATGTGAGAAAGCAATTTATATAGGTGTCTTCCATTAATTTTGATGACAATGATGATTTCTTACACATTTAAGCCATTTGTTTTGTCATTGGTTATTTCATAGTTGTGGATGCCAAGTTTTTTATAAGCCATGGAAGTTGCACCCAACAGTAAAATTGGTCAACCTGCTAAATATGCTTACTGGGTCCTGGCTTGGGGTAGGCTCTGACACTCCACCTTGTTAGCCTTTAGGAATTGAAACCACTGTCCTTCAGTGAGAAACATGTGCTGTGGTAATTGCACATAGGCCAGTGGTGGTAGGATTGACATTTTGCATGTGATCCAATAAGAAATCATGATGAAACTTTCAACCATTACCCAGTCTGGAATGGGTGCTTCTCATTTGGAATACATTTCTGACTTTGAAAATTGAGTGCAAAAATTAGAATCAAAGGTTTAGTATTTTTTGTTCCTCTGCGATGCTGTCAGTTTCTAAAAGTGCATTCAGGAGAATGCTTGAATGTTTTTCTTGCAGATTTATTTCTTTTTGTAGAGTGGGTACGGGACTCTCCAATGATGAGCTTGATACTCTTGTTACAAAATTGAAACCCTATTTAAGGTAAATTTTAACTTTTTTTTTTGTTTTTATCTCTTTGAAATTAGTTCTATGATATTGAATGCCAAAGAGATAATGCTAAAATTAAGAATCATGTCAGCCTGACTCATGGCTATCCTGAAATTTGTAAGAACTATTTTTGTTTGATTGAGTGTATATGGGCATACCCTGGGCACGGCATTCTTGCTAATGGGGAATGTGGGAAGAGTGGCATGTACACAGCCTTACAACCATTTTCTAGAGGGGCTTTTTGCATGTCTTGCACCCCATTTGAGTATATATGTCAATTATTATGTTAAATGTACTATTGGATATAGAGGAAAAAACTCCATTTAATTAATATCTCAGAGATTTTTTTTATTGACAGCTAAGCAGTTGGGTAGTTACTTTTTCACTGGTCTTTTTAACCAGATGTTTTCTTTTCTTAAATGATGGGGACAGGGTTCTAAGAAAGCATCATTTAAGCCGGATGCAGATTTGATAAAATTCTTATGTGGATAGATGAATGGAGTAATTAACTATCTACAAAAGATTCAGAGGGAAAAGAACTTTGTTCTGATATAATAATGTGATTATTTAATCAACTGTTATCTTGGCAGGAAAAATGAGCACCCAAAGAGGGTGCCGAGCTTTTATGAAGTCACAAATAACTCAAAGGAGAGGCCAGATGTTTGGATTGAGAGCCCTGAAAAGTTAGCATTCCTATAATTCCTTATAATGTTCCTTAAAACAATTTTTTTTTCTTTGAAAACATCAATCTATTTTTCCAACCTGCAGATCGATAATAGTTTCAATCACAAGTGACATTCGAACAATTAAATCGGAGGTATTTTTCCATTTTATTTATACATCCGTTTTTCTGCCTATAATTACCACTTGACAATAACTTTCCATCTAGAATGTCATTTATTTGGTTACATCTCATGACCTTTATACTTCTTTGTCAATTTTACAATTAAAGCCACTTTCTTTTTAGGTGTTTGCTGCACCATACAGTCTTAGATTTCCTCGCATTGACTGTGTGAGATATGACAAGCCTTGGTATGAGTGTCTTGATGTGCAATGTAAGCACAATAACTTCTTCATTGGCATTTTTTTTTCTGTTGATTTCAAGTGATTATCTTCAAATTGCTCCTTAAAATTGTCTAAGTCTGCAATTAATGTATATTTCTTTTCAGCATTTGTGGAATTGGTACATTCAAGCAATGGTAATGCACAAAGGGGAACAGATCTTGGAGTGTTGCCAAGCTATAAATCAAAATCTACCAAGTCTTTTAAAAAAATAGAGAAAAAGGCTGTTGCTACTGTCCCTGCTCATCTCATGCAGACTGATGTTTCACAAGTTAAAGGGTCATCATGCATCTTCACCAACATGATGTTTTGTATCCTTTTCATGTTGCCAAGTTTTGACATCGCCACTGTTATTAGGCCATTTTTGATCTGCCTATGATTATGCGATATTTGCTCTAGTGACAACTTGTCTGATTTCTTCACTGTATCTGCTAAGTTATTTTATGGTACATCCATCCATGCTGACATTTTTCTGAAGGGGATAGCTAATTGCTTATATTGTTGCCCAGCATTGCCATGCACAAGTTATGCTGGGGACTTGTGCAGAAGCCAATGGGATTGAGATTCCCTATATGTGAGGCAGATCCCCTCATGAGTTAAGGTGGTTAGGCAGGCCATCAGACTTTTACAGTGCACCTCATTTTGGGCCATAGTCCATCCATTTTTTGGCGCACCACATCTCCAGTTTCAATGTGTAAAAATAGCCATGCCTCAGTCTGAACTTGTATCAGACTTCATCTTTAAAAGATATTTGTTAAGAGTGCTTCTGACTGCTGAAGAAAGTGATTTCTGGTGTCAATAGATTATCTGCATTAAGGCTCTATTTTGCCCAAACAGCTTGCCCATTGAAGAGCTGATATTTCCTTGACTTGCATAGACTTTGTCAATGTTCCTCCATCTCATACTATTGATTCTTTCCACAAAACAGTGGCTGAGAATGGCGGAACCTTCTCAATGAATCTAAATGATTCAGTTACTCATTGTATTGCAGCAGAGAAAAAAGGTTTGGGTTGTTACATTGACATTTAGTATATTATCCTTTCCTTTGTTTTTCAACCTATCTGTACCTCCATGAAGTAATCCAGACAATCAATTTGTGGGCCCACCATTACTGTGTCATTGAGTAGGCATCCTATTGATTGGAGGTCTTCGCCTGTCCATTTGAAATGGCTTAGAAGGAACAGTTTGCAAGTAGCACTTAGTGAATGGCAAGATCTTTGATATGTGGGATATTTTCCTTGTATGCCTTCCATGTTGTTGCCTACTGGATGAATTGTCTGAACCAGCTGGTGATGCACCGGGAGCAAGCAATTTGAAAGTAGCAAATACCAAGCAATGCAGCAAATTTTTCTGTCTTTTCTAAAAGTTCATTTGATAGATTGCATGGAAATTTGATAATAAAAGAATTTGACAGGGATCAAATATCAGGCTGCAATGCGTCGTGGAGATATCATTCATTACTCTTGGGTCTTGGACTGCTGTTCACAAAAGCACCTCCTGCCTCTGCAGCCAAAGTTTGTTGTCTTCATATAAGGCATTGATTTGCATTGTTTTTCCACAGATGATTTGGCATGAATAATGCTTTTGTAATTGTTGTGTTTTTTTTTTTTCTTTTTGAAAGGTACTTCCTCTTCATTGCTGACTCTTCAAAGCACAAGCTACAAGAAGAAGCTGATGCATTCTCTGATTATTATTACTGCGATCTCGATGTTAGAGATCTTAAACAGGTATATTTCCACATAATTTAGGGCACTTCCATTGCCTATGTCCACATCCTTTGGTGGTGGGTTACTGCTCTACCACAATGCATGCTGTTAGGCTTTTGAATGT